>CM073775.1:101210480-101501239 GCA_037158775.1 Hetaerina titia
GGTTTTATCGCAGGCGAATTTGAATGACCCCACTGGAAAGTGGATGACTTATTCTGGCTTGAATTCTCTTCCGCTAGAAAGGTTTCCTGAAGAAGAATTCATATGATAGAGCGAAAGTGATTTGTGCTTAAATACTGTACGTATGCATGTTATGCTAAACATGTGCATAACATTTAAGTGCTATGAATGAAGTGGCCATTAGGTATTAATTATTAAAGGAATTAGTTTACCGGTGAAAGAGCTGTTTGATTACAATTTTTAGCCGTGGCTGGTATCGGGGAATAATCAAGAAAAAAAAATATATATATATACATATTTTTCTATGTACTAACTTTCTTCTACATACTATCTTTCTGCTAACCTTCGTGTGTAAGCTTTTCCCGAGATGAAAATGGCTACAAGGATTTATAAATATGACAGTATATTCCTTTGGTGAGTCAAATGTCTAGAACATTTATACACAAGAAGTTTCTCGGAGGGTGTGACGAAGAAGAGAAAAAAATCCAGGAAATTTTGCAGAGGGGAGAGAAAATGCAACTCCGTCGTTCTCATTTTTGCAGTATGCTCGGATATACACCGAAATTCGATTGAGCTTTTAATGAATTTGAATCAATGATCATGTAAAGGTCAAGATATTAACATATTACGCTTAGCAGTAAAATTTAAAGGTGCATATGATTTTCTTGAGAAATGGTGAGCTTGACCTGACGGTTAGGCTATCACTTTAGCATGTAGATTTGCAAATGTTTTATTTCATTAATATTCTGTCAGTCTTCTTAATTTTATTGGCATTCCCAATAAATAGAAAGGAATTCGAAACAGCAAACGAGAACTTATTTTTGCTCTTCACTTTCGTTGTATGCTACGCAAATTTCGTCTTCCTTACCAAAGAGATACTTCGATGCATAGACACGATCATGGACAGTCCTAAAATTAATTGATAGTGTTTACTTTAGACTTTAAATACTGGATGAATCATCTATTAAAATAGATTCCAATTTCTTGTTTACACATTACTTATTTAAAATTCAGTTATTACTTTTCTGGCACCGCAAATGCCCCATATGCAATCAAGTTTAAATTTTCCTATTATTATTATTAGGTAATCTACCGGTTAAGGTAGGATTTTGGATGGACAAAACTATCAAATAAACATTTTGTGACTCCAAACAGAACCCAATCCAGCAACCTACTCTACATCAGACCTACAAGCCCCTCTTCATCTCTGTGTACTTCTTTCCTCCCTTCATCCCGTCCAACATCCCTATCCTGTTCCTGCCCTTTCCTCATTTGCCCAACATTCTCCCCTCTATTACCTTCTTCAACATTCCACTACCGCTCAATACGCCTTTCATCCATTTTTCCTGCCTCCATAGGATTTCTCTCAACAAACCCCTCACCTCACTCACCATCCCTAGTACTTCCTCATTTGTTTTCCTTTCGTTCCATTTCACCTTCTCCATTCTTCTCCACACCCCCATTTCAAAAGCCACCAATCTACGTCTATCCTCCTGATTCAGCGACAACATTTCCGTGCCGTACATAGATACGCTCCATATCAGAGTTTTTACGAGTCTTTTCTTAACCTCCCTACTCAACGTCCCCGTCATCAATTCCCTCCTCCTTGAGAAAGCCTTCTTGCCTAGCCCAATTCTTCTCCTTACGTCCCTATTACTTTGACCGTATTGGTCCAAAACACTTCCGAGATATGTAAACTGTTCTACCTGCTCTACTTTTTCCCCTCCTATTTTAATGTTTAGCTTAGCCTTCTTCTTCCTGGAAAATCGCATAACCTTTGTTTTATTAATATTGATTCTCATCCCATATCTATCGCACTGAACCTCCAATTCACTCAGCAACGCTTGCAACCCCTTTGCTGACTGAGCAACTAATGCTTGGTCATCAGCAAACCTAACCGATTTTACGAATTCCCCTCCGACTTTCATTCCTACCTCCAGTTCATCCCATGCCTATTTAATCATTTCCTCCACATATGTGTTGAACAGCACCGGTGAGCAACCCTGCCTTACACCTCTTCCTAACACTGCCCCATTCGGACTCTCCGTTCCCCACTCGCACCTGAGCAGTCTGAGACATGTACAGGTTGCGCATCAGTCTCCTGTCCCTCCAATCCATTCCTATTTTCTGCAATATACGCATTCATTTTTCCCAATTCACTCTATAAAACGCTTTTTCGAAATCTACAAAACAGGCAAAAATGTCCTGATTGTATTCTATATTCCTCTCGATTAATGATCTCATTACTGCAATGGCATTACGCGTACCTCTTCCTTTCCTAAACCCAAACTGATCATCCCCTAAGTAATCATTTGCCTTACTCTCTATCCTATTGTTGATGATCCTGAGAACAACTTTAGCTGCGTGAGATATCAAACTTATTGCTCTGTAATCCTCACATGATGTAGCCTTTACCTTTTTCGGAATAGTAACTAACACTGATTTCACAAAATATTCCGGCCAGGTTCCTTCGTCATAGATACTACGAATCAGTCCATATAGAGTCTTCTTCCCACATTTTCCTAAGCATTTCAACAGTTCCACAGGAATGTTGTCTACCCCCACGGCCTTATTTGCTTTCATCTCCTTTAATGCCCTTTCTATTTCATCGTCGAGTATGCCTGGACCTAAGCTATCTTCTTCTACGTCATTTTCCTTTTCTATGTCTAACCTTGTCGGCCTAAGTTCTTTACCATACAGTGTTTCTATATATTCCTTCCATCTCTCTTGGATTTTTCCTGGTTCAACTATTATCTTACCCCACTTATCTTTAACTGTTAGCACAGATCTTGCCTTCTTACTTCCCGATAATAACTTAACCTTGCTGTATAGAACACCAATTTCACCCTTCTTCTGTAAATTTTCCATATCCTCGCATTGCGTTTTCCACCATTCTTCTTTTGCTTTATTTGTGGCCCTTCTCAATTTATTGTTTAACTCTTTGTACTTCATTTTGCCTAACTCTGTTTACATTCTTCCATATTCTTCTCTCATCCATCTTTGCAATCATCTCATGTGTGACCTATGGTTTCCTTATTCTTTTCCCGTTAATGGTTCCTATAGTGTCTTTTGCTGCTTCCGATATCCTTTGCTTGATACATTCCCATTTTTCTTCGATTGTACTCAGTTCTTTACCGTCATCCATTATTTTCTCTACAGCCTGCTTGATACTCCTTCATGGTTAATCCATTTAATGCTTCTACATTCCATATCCTAACTCCTCGCCCTTGCCTTATCTTATTGAAACGGACGTTGCATTTCATGACAACTAAATTGTGGTCAGAGTCCGAATTTGCTCCTGGGAAACTGCAAATTTATCACACTTTCCCCAAACCTGTGTCTAACCATAATATAATCTTACTGCTTCCTTTCTGAGTCACCTGGCATTTTTCATGTATACCTACGCCTTTTTTGATGTCTAAACCATGTGTTAGTGATGACTAACCCCTGTCTCCTGCAGAATTCAATTGCTTTCTCCCCGCGTTCATTCCTCGTGCCTAACCAATAGTCCCTCACATCACCACTATCTCTTCCTTCACCTACTGTCGAATTCCAATCCCCCATCACTATCAAATGTTTCCCTGCAGGAACACACGCGATTATATCCTCTAACTTATCGTACATCCTGTCGTCATCTTCCTCCTTGTGGTTGCTCGGTCGCATGTATACCCGAACAATGACCAAATTCGTCGGTTCTGCTTTAATCTCTACGAGTAATATTCTTTCAGTTGCTTTCTCTATGTTGACAACACATCTTCCTTCCCCTTTATTTAATATTATGGCAACCCCTCGTTTGCTCTCGTCCCCGCCGCTGTAAATTATTCTATAATTATCACACCAGTAATCCCCGCTATCCTTCTATCTCACCTCGCATAGACCTAAAACATCGATATTACCTCTTTCCCGCTCTCGCGTAATATTCTCTAATTTGCCTGTCCTCAACATTGTCCTAACGTTCCATGTTCCAATTCTAACTACTTTCGTTTTCTTCTGCGTCTTCTGTCCTGCTGCTGTTATTTTTCCCCTGCAAGAGTTTCGTGGGATGACGCCCGCGGAAGCCTTGCCTCCCCCGCTGCCGGGCACGACACACGGCCCCTCGGGCCGAGTCCCGCAGTTGCCAGGACTCATATTCTCTATAGAGCCCCTCATTACATTCTTGGGAATGATAATTGAGGTGGTTTCCCGTTGCCTTCCTCAATAGGTTTTTTAACGTGACACCATCACTTAATGGCCGTCCCACTGGAGTCAGACGCCTTTGCAGCCGCCTCACTGAGGAACAGACGCTGCGTGGACTAGCTTTCGTCTGGCTCCTAACCTTCGACCTATCTGGCATGGGTGACCCTACTAGGATCAATTATTATTACTCCCGCCAGCACAGCTCTTGGGGTCATCGGAACGCACAAGGCCTTCCACCACGTCAAGGTTGTAGTCCATGGGAGGGAAATTTTCCGGTTATGTGTTTATTTACTTTTATTAATTATTAAAGATTTTTTTCTATGAAGTCGTTAGCTGAAGGAAACTAAATTGTAACAAAAATTTTATAAATCTTATTCTTGTTCATGTTGAATATGGATTTTTAATGTTGGGGAAGCTTTTCATGCAAATAAAAGAATGGTAACTTATTTCCTAACGTATTTAATAAGCGATAATCCATGCCATACTTCCTTGACGCTGTAGGACGAGCTATATGATATTTAAAATAATGGTAGAATCTATTAATTTTAACCAAACGATACATTTTTCATTTCCATGTTTTAACTGTAATACTTAATGTAAAAGTATACTTCAGTGTGTATTTCAATAGCCATTCGAAAGCCGTAGTGTGAGTCTGATTCATTATTTATTTGCATTTACTCAAGGATAGACTCGCCGTTGATGGACACAGACAGAGAGATGATTACATTTAGGAGGCTGGAGAGCGAAAAATTTTACGTTGCGAGCGGGCAGGAACTCGCGGAAATAATTTTTGAAAAGGATAGCAAGCGATGAGTTTTGAAAAAATAAACAAAGATGGAGAGAGGTAAATTTGGAACGTGTGTTCCGTGGAGCGGTCATAAAGCTGGCCGGAGTACGACGCCGATCGCGCGAGCAATGGAGAGAGAGAGAAGAGGCGGTGTCTTTCAGCAGGAGGTCATTTTTCAAAGGACCTTCTTACTTCTTTTGAAAAAGGGTTGACTCAAGATAATTTTTCAACGTTTTCCTGCCTTTTTATGACTCTACAGAATATACGGCGTAAAAAAATCATTTGCAAGAGTGAATTCGCTCGATCTTTGAGGATGTGCTTACATTGCAGAATCCTTAGGACGACTATATTCATTGGAGTTATAAAGTTCTTGCCGCATCAGTGACTCGATCAATTCGTAATTTCTGAAGGCTTTTCTAAGAAAACCATATGGATGATAATGGCATTAAGCATCCAGATAGCCCGAGAATACGACTTCACATATAGCACTATACAAAAACGTCAACATCCATTGCCCTTCTCTGTTCTCGTCTTGGTCACTTGTGAATTCTTCATATCAAGCGAGAGTTGCCGTGGAACCTGAATCGATCTTATCATACGGAATTTAAAATTTTAATAATTTGATAACGCAGTTATTTAAATATGATGGGGATTGATAAATAGAAAAACGAACGAGGAAGTGCTGATTATGGTGCATAAAGGGATAGATAGATAGATAGAGGTCTTTATTTGGGCGAAATTGAGGCCAAATGGTCCCTTCTTCCAATGAACCCATCGTCATATGCATATTATATTAGGCATAAAATTTATAACTACATGCATACGTGCACATAAATACATATAGACAGACACAAATTCATTATGCGCAGATTGACACAACGAAGAAGTATATATATAAACCATAAACGCAGTATTCAACCTGAAGGTCGAATGGGTAGGTGATGGTAGGGTTCACCCAGTACTAAGCCCGGCGTGTGAAATTCACACATCAGGGTGGGGGGGCCAGTTCCTTTCCCTTTATGGTTTCCCAGGAAGATCTGGTACCCGAAAAATCACATAGCTGCAGGTAGCCAGAGTGCCTTGCCCGGGACCCTCCGGTCAATAGTCCAACGCTTTACCCCCTGGACTACCGCGACCCAATATATAAATATAAATTAAGTATTCACCTAAACATACACACATACTCTTAGTAAATAACAGTGAATAAATAGAACAATAAAATAAGGAAAGTCTAAGGAAAGAATGAGGTTTGTGGAAAAAGCTAGGAAGAGCGTGGCATTGCTCACCTGGTAAGAACCCACGCAGGAAAACATCTACGAAGAGAAAGGGGGTGCGAAAACCATATTAATTAGTGGAAAGACACAAATATAATCTAACAATCATTTTTCATAATCAAAACGGATTGTTGGGAGAAATCAAAAAGAGGTGGAAAATATGGATTCATGGTATGTTGAATGGCAATGGTATGTTGAAAACTGTGATAGAGGAGAGGATGTTGGGCAAACGAAGAAGGAGCAGGAATAGGATAGGGATGAAAAGTGAAGAGTCAGGCGTGATACGAGGCGTGTTCATAAAGTAAGGCCCGTTTGGTCACAGGAAAAAATATACTCATATGAAACACATTTTATTGGCACTTTTAGTTAGCTACAAATCTATTTCACTTATCTACATAATCGCCGTTCACTTCTAAGCTTTTTTCGTACCGCTGCACCAGCTTCTTTAACCCCTCTGCATAGAAACTCGCCGCCTGAGGGTTGAACCAATCGACAACGCCATTCTTGAGTTCCTCTTCGGTTTCGAAACGTTGTCCACCGAACCACTGTTTCAAGTGCAAGAAGAGGAAGTAGTTGCTGGGTGTAAGGTCAGGACTGTACGGTGGGTGGTTTAAAGAGTTCCTAACGACCCAAAAACTCTCGTCCACTGGACATTCTTTGCTCTTTGTGGTGGTCGGTGAGCATTTTCGGTACCCACCTTGCACGCAATGTGTGGTATCCGAGGTTTTCCGTAACAATATTGTAGACAGTAGTGCGTCCAAGTTGAGGAAATTGTTCAGCCAGGCCATTAATTGTCAATCGACGATCACATCGCAGTTTTTGTTCCACTTCCGAAACAATTTCATCGGTCAGAATACTGGGCCTACCACTTCGCTCTTCGTCATGGACATTTGTTCGTCCATTTTTAAAATCACAGCACCATTGTCTAACCTTTCCTTCACTTATAACTGTAGGTTTA
This sequence comes from Hetaerina titia, assembly GCA_037158775.1. Classification (NCBI taxonomy): domain Eukaryota; kingdom Metazoa; phylum Arthropoda; class Insecta; order Odonata; family Calopterygidae; genus Hetaerina; species Hetaerina titia. The sequence continues at coordinate 101,217,694 of CM073775.1, forward strand.
TAAACTAGGCATAATTCCCGATGAATTTCAGCAGCCGACAATCCTTTTGCACACAAGAATCGTATGACAGAACGCACTTCACAGCTGGCGGGATCAACGATTGTCGCGGACATTGTTGTTTGAATGCACGGACAAGAACACGACTTCTGAAACAAAACAAATGCTGCTATAGCTTCTCAATGAATCAGTAGATGGCGCTGCAGGAGTAAAACTGTGTTCTGAAGCGCCAATATTTAAATATAAGCAAACGGTACTTACTTTAAGAATACGCCTCTTATTGTGCAATCGAGACACAATAAGAACTTTGTTGCAATTTTCCACAATTAAAACTTTATTTCGGCCATTTTTTCGATATGCTGTAACATCATCAGGTCATATGATGATACAGTGTGATGATGATGATACAGTGTATCGAAACCATGGCCGAAATAAAGTTTTAATTGTGGAAAATTGCAACAAAGTTCTTATTAGAATAGGGGTGTTGGACGGGATGAAGGGAGAAAAGAAGTATACGGAGATGAAGAGGGGCTTGTAGGATGTTGGGTTGTGTCTTTAGAGACAAGAGAATTATTTGGTAGCTGAGTCCATCCATAACCTACCTTAACCGGTAGATTACCTACAATACAAGTAATAATAATAAAACAGCAGGAATACATTTTACATGAAAGTGTCAAACAAATAATTTTGGAAGACCGAAGTAATATTACGCCGACCAGCGTGCACATTTCTTTCTCACTAGTCCTTAACCGTTGAATCCATTCCACTTTCCGTCATAATCCACTCATTTCTCACCCTATGAACCAAAGTTCTGCCATAACAACGCCTCTTGGAAAACACACCACGGTATAACTAATTCGTGAGCTTAGTCGGCATCCATCTTTAAATGTACTTAATTTTACGCCGAAGACTGTATCAAAATGTGATCCACGGCAGTCGACTCCTCCTCAATTAGCGTACAGATTTTCTAATGCCATCATATTAAAAATAATGTACACCCAAAACTCTACTCCTTAGTCGCCTCAAATCTTTCTGTCATTCCAAATGCAATTGTCATCTATTTTAAGGCCAGCACTTTCCCCACTGTTTACAGTTTAATTTATTAAAATCGGACCGCCCGTCAAGGTGGCTCTCTTCTGTGTATGTATTGTTATTGCAGTTTCCATTTTGCCCCGTGGCTCCCCCGTGTTTCCCTATGAACTCACAAGTGTGTTCTGATAGAGGTTCTCGATCGAAGGGGGCCCACTTTCTACCTCTCTCGTTGTCCTTTACTTTTAGTTTGGCAGTTGAGATATTTTCGCTCGCGGAATTATGAAAATTTTTCTTAATGAGTCAAGCTGATTTCTTGGTCTCTCGATAATTGAGATTCTTGGAGTGTCTTGATTTTCAGGAGAAATATTCTTCATCTCACCCATCTCCTCCTCCCATCCTACTGTGGATTCCATTTCTCAAAATATGTGAGGGCATGGAGGAAACATTAAAATGGCTCCGAAACCAATGTGCTGGAATTTCTCCTCACTCTATTTCCAAATTGCCCGTGGCAACTAGGCTCTCTACGTGACGTATCATCACTGGAAGGGTAATTGTGTGAAAAATTTTCTCTTTCGCTTTAATGGGTTGATGGAGGGTTCGTTCAATTGGTTTAATTTATGGATCGAGTGAAAGACGAGCATAGCTAGGTTATCCGCAGTACATTTTACATCGGCCAGAGTATAGTTTAATCATTGGGTTAGTGTATTCATTAACTGTCCACCGAGGTTCTTCTGTGGGGATATGGCCGTAGGAGAAATAAAATTTCCACCGATCTCCATGCAATATCTTGTGATCAGTGAATTCCCCTCCGCAGCGGTCATTGCCCCAATCTCATATTTAGTTCTTCACTGAATCACACGAGACTCGCGCCTTTGTCCAAACGTTAAAGGGCAAGTCTCATTGGCGTTGCAAGTTACTTCAAGCTCACATAACTACATTGGATGTTTTCCCTCCAAAATGACGAAAGTGACACCTTTCGTATTTAATTAACCTGGCTCTTAAAAGCTACTCAAGCGAAAACTGACTCTCCCGTCGTCCTGTGGCATAGTTAGCCGTCGAAACGTTGGCCTTTGATTACCTTACCCTGCCGGAAGCCCGAGATAACTTCATCCACGCCATTCGCCAAGGAAGCACTAGATCCATCAGCGACATACACGTTTTCTTTAGGAAATACAAACGATGAGAGTGCGCGTCCCGACTTCACTTTGCTCAGACCTTTTCGGAACTCACTTCCAAAATAGAAAAGAATTCGAAACATTGTTTTCTCTGAAGTCGCATGTGCTTGGAAATGAATATATTGAGTGTGTTACCAATATCACCATCATCATCTTCTCCGCTAATTCAATTTTGATTTCATCTGTGGTGCAAAACCTGGTTTACCCCGTCGAATATCATGACCAGTACCTCGTTCTCATTTTAATATGTTGCTATCTCACCAATTACTGTAAGTAAAGTCCCCTAGAAAAATGAAAATGCTGCGACAAATATTGTCTGTGCAATTGTTACCAATGAAATTGCAATAGAGGGAGACGCATGCAGAACTGAAGTTGAAGCTCTTTGAAGGATTGAGATGGAAACATTAGTTTGAAGGATTTATATATTATGCGACGCATATCGCTATGGCTTTGTCCGTTACCATTTTCCTGTTCACAAGTCTTTTGTGATTAAAAGCTGTTTATTTCCTTCATCGTTTGGTATGAATACGAACTCTTTTATATTGAGACAGCTTCTATGTATCCAGAGTCAAAAACGAGGTCTAGACTCATGTTTGTTCCGTTCCTGTCGAAACGTTGGCCTTTGATTACCTTATTATAGTCATTTTAGTGCTGTTCCGGAATATAGTCATTTTATTGCTGATATCTTAAATAAAGGTACCTCGAATCGTAAATATCAATCGTGTGATCAAAAAGGCGTTTCTTTGGTGACATAGTTGACATAAATTCTTCTTCAGGCCCGCGGCAAGTTAGTTTCAATCAAAGGAGCAGACCGATAAAATCGGCTAACCGTCCTGGATAATTGAACCGGAATAAAACACTTCCCCTCAAGCCACACCAAAACTCTCGATCCTATTTCGCGAGCAGACATCTGTTTGCGTTCTATTAAAATGCAAATTTCCCTCTCAATCAACAATACTCCACTACTTTTCGCTTCCATCGCATTCTCTCTCCCGTGCTTCCCGTTCCCATCGCAGTCCGAATCTGGTAGTGGGGCAAAGTTTTCCGATTGGGCGGAATCTGACGATATATACTTTCCTCGCCCAACCAAATCGTTGGCGCGGGTGGAGGAATATTCTGCCAAATGACGGGGAGAGACGTTGGGATGTTATCGGTGGGAGCTATCACTCCATTCCCCGCATCCACACTCCAGGATCCATTGAGCTCCTGTTGACACCGCCGCTCCTTTGGGAAATCAAAGTGCTCTTTTCTTTTATTTTATCCGTTGATTTGAAGTTTACAGCCAATGGACCGGAAGGGGATCAATCGAATGGGAAGTTTCTCTTGCTGATGATGGAAGACTTCACGGTTGCGCCCAGAAGGGAAGGGAAATTCGATGACAGGGAGAGGGAGCTCAGGTCGAGTGTTTCATAAGGAAGGAAAGAATGGATGTAATTTCCGGTATGGATGAAATCATTACGAGCAATTAAGACTATCAAGGACGGAAACGACTTCTCCTCGGCGAAGATAGAATTGTACACAAGGGGAAGGGTGACTGTAATTACTCGAACATTAAAAGCGGCTCTAAGATCGATTTCTTGTTCTTTCCTTTCAAATATTGAGTAAAATTTGAGCTGCTATGTGTGCGGATTCCCATGATAGATGAAACAATTGCTAATGGAATAGATGCATTAGTTTTTTCATCGTTCATTAATTTTTATAAATAAAATTTTACGGAAAAAATAGCGTCATGCAGACTTTGTTTACTTTGATTCTAAAACCGAATTTCAAGCACTTCCCGATTTCCATAAAAAAATCGACGTCACGTAGTGCGAATATTTTTACCCAGATAACACCACCAATCAGAGTTTTACGCCAAAGGGATTGAATAATGGCGTGTTTGGAACAGCCGATGTAAGCGATGATGCGTATTCAGTTATCGTTCATGGCTCTATGAAAATGACGTCAACTTGAAAACCCTCCTCCCTCCCGTCAAGCGGTGACACCATCGCTCACCCCGACCATTCAATAGACACATTTTATAATCCATTCAGACAATTTCATACTCTTCATTAATTACCTATCGAAACAGTATTAATGCTGAGCGCGTGTGTGTCACCGGACGCGATACACATGATCTAAATGCTCAGACTCTCCCCTAATTGAAATCGATACGAACATGCATATCATCTGAAAGTGTCGTGACAATACTTGTTAACTGCATGACCTAGTAAGCGTGCGAAACCAACGACCAAGGGCGTTTACACCCTGGATGCGTACATTACCATAGCAGTTGATTGTAGGCAGTAACTAAAGCTCTCCAAGTGCGTGTATGGAAAGGTTTTATCCTTATGGAAAATCTCAGAATTTTGTTCCTATATTACATTCTCGAGAGAAGTAGGTGTGGTTATCCAGGGTCTAATTCGCTCATATCACAAGTATATGTTACGACTCCGCTAAGCCCAATCTAAGCTCAAAAGAGGGTATTCTAAAGCACGTATAGTGTAGGTGTGAAATATGTTAGAGATTTTCTGTCATTAGGAGAAGTCTTTGAGTAAGTAAACTATAAAAAAATTGTTTATAGGAATTAGGATTTAAGGAACGACCCTCGGGGTGTCGCTTGGGAAATGTGATCACAATAGATGCCTTTCCTTTCGAAACTGCTCATCGAAGAGGCCCGTAATTTGTCCACGGGTGAAGTAAAATGAACAAGTAAATGCTTGAATCTTTTCAAAAGGCCGCAAACCTATACTTTCACGCGTCGAAAAATTACTGAACCGTTCACTGCGGCTTGGGTGATGCCAGAAGAGACGCCGTGCCACAATGATAAATGACAAGGACCCTTCAACCAATCAGGAATTTTTTATGGCGTCCGAAGTTATCCTTTGTAATTTTTCCCCTCGCGGGGCTTCGGATGATTTTTTCTTTCCTCCCGAAGAAAGTGTTTCATAGTGAGCTATTTTTCGATCGTGGTTTCCACACAAAACTTTCAAAGACGCTCTTTCAGAAATCCGATATCCCGTTCCCGAGTCGTGTGCGTGAATGGGGCGAAGGAGAGCAGAAGATCGGTGGCACCTTAATGTGGATCAAGTTCAGCTGATCCCGACGATAAAAATAGTATAATTTTGAGAGTAGGAGGGTGGAGATGATTATTGGGAAGGGAAAGAAAGAGGGAAAAAGGAGAAGAACGAGAAAGGAACAGAGAGGGAGAGCGAGGGAGCGATAGAGAATGGATGAGAGAAAGAGTGAGATGGGCGGAAATGTTTTCAAGAGTAGATCATGCTACAGATGCGTGGATATGTAAACGCCTTCATGCTTTAGGGTGCGATGGACCCATAAAGATACGTTATTGAGGTTTTTCCTCAAATCCTTAGCCACATTAAGGTCTTGCTGAAACAAAAATTAACAAACACTCGAGGAAATCCTCCCATTTTGATCAAAAAATTCTCAACTATAGAACTAAGAGGCCGTACATCAGTAATTTGTTTTAGCTTATCTCTTAAGCGCCCAAAGGAAATTCTAAAAAGGAGAGTAAACTAGATAGATAATATGATACAAATTTTTACCTTTTAACTCTTTGTTCATACGGATGTTTGTGGCTCTAGAGAACCTTTTGATATTTTTTTACGAATCCATGAAACAAGTACAAGACACACTTTGTCATTCTGTCTAAAGTTATAAAAATTTACATTTTTCCACTTGCATTTTACATAGTTCTAAAATGTTTATATATCATTTAGAATGGTGGTGAGGTGGGGGACTATGGGTTAGGCACGAGGAATGAACGCGGGGAGAAAGCAATTGAATTCTGCAGGAGACAGGGGTTAGTCATCACTAACACATGGTTTAGACACCACAAAAGGCGTAGGTATACATGGAAAATGCCAGGTGACTCAGAAAGGTATCAGTTAGATTATATTATGGTTAGGCACAGGTTTAGGAACAGTGTGATAAATTGGCACAGTTTCCCAGGAGCGGATGGGGACTCTGACCACAATTTAGTTGTTATGAAATGTAATGTTCGTTTCAAGAAGATAAGGCAAGGCCGGCGGGTTAAAAAATGGAATTTAGAAGCAGTAAATGAATTAACGAGGAAGGAGTATCAGGAGGCTGTAGAGAAAATGATGGATGACGGTAAAGAACTGAGTACAATCGAAGAAAAATGGGAATGTATCAAGAAAGGGATATTGGAAGCCGCTAAAGACACTATAGGGACCGTTAACGGGAAAAGGATAAGGAAACCATGGGTAACGGATGAGATGATTGCGAAGATGGATGAGAGAAGAAGATGGAAAAATGTAAACACAGAGTTAGGCAAAATGAAGTACAAAGAGTTAAACAATAAATTGAGAAGGGCCACAAATAAAGCAAAAGAAGAATGGTGGAAAACGCAATGCGAGGATATGGAAAGCTTACAGAAGAAGGGTGAAATTGGTGCTCTATACAGCAAGGTTAAGTTATTATCGGGAAGTAAGAAGGCAAGAGCTGTGCTAACAGTTAAAGATAAATGGGGTAAGATAATAGTTGAACCAGGAAAAATCCAAGAGAGATGGAAGGAATATATAGAAACACTGTATGGTAAAGAACTTAGGCCGACAAGGTTAGACATAGAAAAGGAACATGACGTAGAAGAAGATAGCTTAGGTCCAGGCATACTCGACGATGAAATAGAAAGGGCATTAAAGGAGATGAAAGCAAATAAGGCTGTGGGGGTGGACAATATTCCTGTAGAAATGTTGAAATGGTTAGGGAAAGGTGGGAAAAAGGCCATATATGGACTGATTCGTAGTATCTATGAGGAAGGAATCTGGCCGGAAGATTTTGTGAGATCGGTGTTAGTTCCTATTCCAAAAAAGGCAAAGGCTTCGTCATGTGAGGATTACAGAACAATAAGTTTGCTATCCCACGCAGCTAAAGTTATTCTCAGGATCATCAATAAAAGGATAGAGAGTAAGGCAAATGATTACTTAGGGGATGATCAGTTTGGGTTCAGGAAAGGAAGAGGTACGCGTAATGCCATTGCAGTAATGAGATCACTAGTCGAGAGGAATATAGAATACAATCAGGACGTTTTTGCCTGTTTTGTAGATTTCGAAAAAGCGTTTGATAGAGTGAATTGGGAAAAATTAATGCGTGTATTGCAGAAAATAGGAATGGATTGGAGGGACAGGAGACTGATCCGCAACCTGTACATGTCTCAGACTGCTCAGGTGCGAGTGGGGAACGGAGAGTCTGGATGGGCAGTGTTAGGAAGAGGTGTAAGGCAGGGTTGCCCATTGTCACCGGTACTGTTCAACGTATATGTAGAGGAAATGATTAAAGAGGCATGGGAAGAACTGGAGGTAGGAATGAAAGTCGGAGGGGAACTCGTAAAATCGGTTAGGTTTGCTGATGACCAAGCATTAGTTGCTCAGTCAGCCAAGGGGTTGCAAGCTTTGTTGAGTGAATTGGAGGTTCAGTGCGATAAATATGGGATGAGAATCAATATTAATAAAACAAAGGTTATGCGATTTTCCAGAAAGAAAAAGGCTAAGCTAAATATTAAAATAGGCGGGGAAAGAATAGAGCAGGTAGAGCAGTTTACATATCTCGGAAGTGTTTTGGACTAATACGGTCAAAGTGGTAGGGACGTAAGGAAAAGAATTGCGCTAGGCAAGGAGGCTTTCTCAAGGAGGAGGGAGTTGATGACGGGGACGTTGAGTAGGGATGTCAAGACAAGACTCGTAAAAACTCTGATATGGAGCGTAGCTATGTACGGCGCGGAAACGTGGTCGCTGAAGCAGGAGGATAGACGTAGATTGGAGGCTTTTGAAATGTGGGTGTGGAGAAGAATGGAGAAGGTGAAATGGACCGAGGGAAAACAAATGAGGAAGTGCTGGAAATGGTGGGTGAGGAGAGGGGTTTGTTGAGAGAAATCCTATGGAGGCAGGAAAAATGGATGAAAGGCGTATTGAGCGGTAGTGGAATGTTGAAGAGGGTAATAGAGGGGAGAATGTTGGGCAAGCGAGGTAAGGGTAGGAACAGGATAGGGATGTTGGACGGGATGAAGGGAGGAAAGAAGTACACCGAGATGAAGAGGGACCTGATATAGATTAGTTTGCTAGGTGGGGAGTCAAAATGTTTATTTGATAGTTGTGTCCATCCAAAAACCTACCTTAACCGGTAGATTACCTAATAATAATATCATTTAGAAGTATAAGGCCTTCACGAAAATCATCGCCCAATTACTGTCGGGTCACAAATTTATATTTATGGCATTTAGCGAAAATTGTCAAAGAATACAGTTATCAGAGTTAAACTTAAATTCCAATAAAGAAGGAGAAAGAGTAAGTTTGTACGTAAGGTTATTAATTACTAAAATGTGTCGCCGAATTAACTGGCGTAATGAATTTAGGTAGGAAAGGAAAAGCAGGCTGGTTGATAAAACTTGGATTCTGAATCTATAAGAAGATGGATAATTTATGCATTGCGAGCAGACCAAATTCATAAACGAGTATCCCTCTCATCTGCTCTTACAATAATCGATTTAAATTCTGCTAATCTCTTTCCAAGCGCGACATATTCATAAACTCAGTACCCAGGGAAGCAAAAGTAAAAAAAAACCAGAGCGGATTTTTGCATCTCATAAAAAATGATACACGATATGGAGACGTTATATTCGGGAGATGTTTTTAATTCCAATTCGGCATTGATCGCGTACTATATGTATTTAATTATTATAAGCGCCAGTGTGAGCGGAAGCGGAAAGCGCTTTCATCAGCGGTGGGGGGGACTAGGGTGGGGGAGATGGCAAAATTCCTCTGGAAACCTTCTTCTGTTTGTGGGATCTCTCACTCTTCACACGCTCCCACATGCATCGCTCACACTCTACGTGGAAACACATAGCGCTGGCATATCTGCAGTCTGTGAACCGAAGTCGAGTCGCTATTTATAACCGTTCAAACATGTAGGAATATTCCACCGATCCTCCTTCCTTCTCCGCCGCCAGCGACCCTTTCCCGGGTTCCCGCGGCCGTGTCCTCACCCTTCCCCTGCTCTTCCCGTCGCAACCCCTCTCCCTCCCAAGCGTCCACACCCCCAACCCCTGCCTTCCTCAACATTCTGCTCCATTTCCCGCTCCTCCCCCAACTCCAGCCCCCCGTCGCCCACCCCGACCCCAGTATCAAAGCCCCCAGGCATAAACCCTTTCGGGCACGAAAGAACGCACATGTTCGACGGGCGGAGAGATCCAAGCAGGCAGGCGGGCCGCTCCACTCCCTTTCCTTCCCATCCCTCCCCCTTCCTTCCCCGCTACCCCGGTTGAACCCCATCCCTCCGCTGGTTGTCGTTCGGCGAAAGAAAGCTGATGCGATCGGAAATCATCGTGGTGAGCGGGAGAGGCTTCCGATCAGCTGTCGGAATTCCTTCGGGAGGTGTCGTGGGCGGAGCAATCCCGAGGATGGGGTTTGGAATCCCATGCCCAACACGTCCTTAATCTGGTGTGCGCATTCGATTGTGGCTGGAGGCCAGTACATCCGGACGCTTCCTTGGTTTGTTGAGGAAGGAGAACATTGCGATTTCGTTCTCCTCAGCGCTGACTCTCGTCTCCTCCGAGAGAATTCCTGCATTGTCTCGTGAAAGTTTGAAAATATTCGCTGGTTTTCTCAGGGAAATGTGTTTTTCAATATAAGGTTTGGCCTCTCGAATATGATCTCTCTCTCTTTTATCTCTCCGGGCATGATTATTGTGCTTATTGAACTCTTTGGAAAAGATTTTCACATTATCATTGCTGAAATCCAGTTACGAGTCACTTTCTATCCGATCGCTTAAATCCAATCCCCAACAACATTTCGCTCCGTTGCTTCAGTTCAACCTTCCTAGTTGTGGTAGATGAGATCGTGAAAATATTCACGCATGCATATAAGTTTACCTCATAATTCCAATTTCACGCGAATGATTTAGTGATTTATTGAAGCCGAATGTTGTGGTAGATCTCACAGTACAGATCTCCAGCTACGTACGCTATTCTTGTTACAAATAATCTTCAAACTGAAGACTAGTTGTGTCTGGTACTAAATGTCTGACGGCGTGTGAAATTTATGGTAATGGCAGGCTTTTCCTTTTTCTCTTCCGCCTGTGGTTTCCCAGGAAGGTCTGGTACTGGGAAAAAATACTGTTATAGCTTGGCAGAAAGTGTCTGGTGGCATCAGTCCTACTTCAACCTTGGATCCTCTGTCAGCATCCAAACACTGTGCGCACTCAACTACACCATGTAGTTTTCATGCTTTTGAATTTCTAATTTCGATGCAAAAGTTTCTCGATAGCTTCATTGTCAATCTGAGGAGCGTGTCATGGCATTTACTAGTGGCGATAGACACTGGTCACCCACAAACTTTCTTTTTTACGCGTCTAAATTATTGATATTTATAAAATATAAGGTATGATTACGGAAGAATATTTCTCGCGTCGAACTTTCCGCTATGCATATTCAATTTGAACCGCGGTTTTTGGTCTTCTGAAAAATTTCGAAATTTTTCCGAGACTTTAACATTTCTGCGGAGGAGAAATTTCTGAGGAAAACACAGCTAATTCATAGGAAGTCTCTAATCCCAAATATATTTTGTAAACTTGCAGCTTATTTTAGTGTAATAATTATAGTATTAATGAACAATTGAGTTCATGTTTGAAGAGATGCATCTGAAAAGTTGATAGGACTAGTTTTGGTGATTCCGAAAGAGTGGTGAAGAAAAACCTTTTGGAATAAATGCACGAAAAAAAGATTCTTCCGAAAACATAACATTTTATTCTCCAAAACTGTTACATATTGGTGCGGGAAACTTGTTTTAAGAATAGGCAACGAATGGCTTACGCATATTTGTTCGTTTTTATGCGGCAGAGGTATTGGATGTGGAGCGGACCGCTATTCGACAGTTTCAAATGTGAATCTGAATAAACCAGTGTGAATCGGGAATGAATGAGTATCAGAGAAGGTTAGAGCGCCAGAGCGATTGAAAGTAAAGATGGAAAAGTTGCAAAGCAAAGGAATTACACTTAGGAATTGTACGGACGTGCCAAATAATGTATATTGTGATCTTGTAGATTTGGATGAGTAATACCGTTAAAAGATGATAGTTGCCAAAGTTTTGTGGAGTGTAAACAAGATACGGAGTGAGTGGGGATGAAGGATTGTCAAAATGACAGTTCATTGTTTTTATGAATAAATCTGCGAAAGACATTTATCGACTTTTGGTAAATAAATGGCACATTCAGATGTGACATACAGAGGGTCTATATCATAATTTATGCATATGCTGCTACGTTTTAAACTATTTTTTCCGGTTTTACTTATCCATTCTTGCATTTATTCAACAAATTCATTTTCAATGTACCCTCTGTACGTGCATGCTCGTATATCGCCGATACTGAGGAACTCTCGAGATCATTGCACGATAGATAAGTTACGCTTGCTCTTAAGGTAAACTACGTCTTGAACAGAGATGTTGGCGAGTAACATTCATCTAGAAACAGTATAGATTTTGTTGGTTAACAATAGTGTTTAACTGAACTTTTAGCGCACGGTAGCCAACGGTGGAACCAATACCACTCAATCAAGGTTCAAAAATGAGCCAAAGAGAAACTGCTAACGACAATGGCCATCAATGTCCTGCTACGTGTATTATCCAAAGGAGTAGATTGTGATTCGGTCTCCCATTAATGAAAATCTGCGAAATTTTATTTGTTTTCTTCATTGTATTAAAGTTTTCCCTTTCATAAGGCCTAATAGTACTAGGACGAATCAAGTGAAATCCCTGAAAGTACACCAACATTTCAAAATGGTGTCCCACTCTCCTGTTAGTTGGCAATAGTGGTAGCCATAGTTTGATGAGTGTTCCACAGTTGAGTGGCGATTCATCTGTCACTCCAGGAAGTTTGCATGTGAACTAATCAGTTCATAAACAGCATTACGACCCTCGAGACCCACGAGACCCTCTTGACCAGGTCAGGCACACCACTGACCTTAGTAGCAGTTAAAGCCATGGTATTTCTAGAGTTTTCATGCACTTTCAAAGTGCTGGTCTATTTATGCGTTACACCACGGAGAGTGCATGTGTAAATAATATAACTGAGAATCTTTTGTATTCGACAAATTACGAAGTTTATGCAATTTTCAAGGTTTCTTTTTGACTATCCCTAGGACGTAAATTTGTTAAATGCTACAATCTGGTTGAATTTCTTGTCGATGTTACCGCCTCATCAAGGTATTTTTCATTTGAGGTCAAATTACCAAGTAGACAATGCATGAAAGGAGCAAATTATGAACAGCGCGATCATAAGAAATTTGCTCCTAATGTTTTCAATGCGTGAAAATAAAGTCCCAAATATGGCCTGCTCCAAAAAGAATAAAATACTACCAGGAAAGACATTTTATTGCAGATCAAAGTACGAGTTGCTAAAATTCCTCAAAATAGCAAGCACCCTTGGACATCGACACACCGATTCCAGCACCTCTACCAGTCGCGGTAAGGTTCCTGGAAGGCCTCGACGGGAATTTTCGTTAGGCACCTCGTCACGACATTTTTGACGTTGTCTAGCGGCCCAAAATGGTGGCCTTTCAAGCTTCTTTTAATCCTATCGAACAAAAGAGTCCGGCGGTGCTACATCGGGGTCGTATGGCAGCTGGGTCAGCGTTGCCACCTAGTGCTTGGCCAGATACTCGGTCACGAGGAAGGCGGTGTGGGGCAGCTCGTTATCGTGGTGCAGCCTTAGTTTAGCAACCTGAAGCTTTCCTTCCTGACGCAATGCGCTTTTCCGCAACCTTTCAAGGACTTCCACTTACTCTTTACCGCCTGTCCCTTAGGCAAAAACTCATTGAGGATAATGGCATTTGAGTCGACAAATACAATATTATATGTGGATGGATATTGATATTAGTTTTTGCAGAGAGCTAATGAATATATTTTAGAAAATGAGAATAGATTAGAGGGGCAGGAGGCTCATCCGCAATCTGTACATGTCTCAGTCTGCTCGGGTGCGAGTGGGGAACGGAGAGCCCGGATGGGCAGTGTTAGGAAGAGGTGTAGTGCAGGGTTGCCCATTGTCACCGGTGCTGTTCAACGTATATGTGGAGGAAATTATTAAAGAGGCATGGGAAGAACTGGAGGTAGGAATGAAAGTCGGAGGGGAATTCGTAAAATCGGTTAAGTTTGCCGATGACCAAGCATTAGTTGCTCAGTTAGCCAAGGGATTCCAATCACTGCTGAGTGAATTGGAGGTTCAGTGGGATAAATATGGGATGAGAATCAATATTAATAAAACAAAGGTTATGCGATTTTCCAGAAAGAAAAAGGCTAAGCTAAATATTAAAATAGGCGGGGAAAAAATAGAGCAGGTAGAGCAGTTTACATATCTCGGAAGTGTTTTGGACCAATACGGTCGAAGTGGTAGGGGCGTAAGGAGAAGAATTGCGCTAGGCAAGGAGGCTTTCTCAAGGAGGAGGGAGTTGATGACGGGGACGTTGAGTAGGGATGTTAAGACAAAACTCGTAAAAACTCTGATATGGAGCGTATCTATGTACGGCACGGAAATGTTGTCGCTGAAGCAGGAGGATAGACGTGATTGGTGGCTTTTGAAATGTGAGTGTGGAGAAGAATGGAGAAGGTGAAATGGACCGAAAGGAAAACAAATGAGGAAGTACTGGAGATGGTGGGTGAGGAGAGAGAGAAATCCTATGGAGGCAGGAAAAATGGATGAAAGGCGTATTGAGCGGTAGTGGAATGTTGAAGAAGGTAATAGAGGGGAGAATGTTGGGCAAGCAAGGAAAGGGCAGGAACAGGATAGAGATGTTGGACGGGATGAAGGGAGGAAGGAAGTACACAGGGATGAAGAGGAAGTTGTTGTAAAGTAGGATGAGGAGTTGTCTTTCATTAGGAGGGACAAGGGAAATTTTGGTAGCTTGTATCCATCGAAAACCTTTTTAGAAGTCTTTTTAGTGGAGACAACCTTTAGGAATCGATGGGAAAGGAAGGATGGAGAGAAACCCGGCGTCGGCATCAGCCTACTCTTTTCAAAAGGTGACCAAGGGGCAGTTTAACCGTTGGATGTCGTACTCACTCAGAGTGCTCTCCACAAGCACCACAATAAGGGATCGTGTGAAAAATATTTGTTGTCTCCAGGATTTGAACCCAGGCCCCCAGGGTGGGGAGCCTATAGGTTAGTCACCGCACCATCCTGATCCCCTCTATAACTTACCCGGTAGATTACCCCTAATAAAAATCCTATCCCCTTTCCTTATATGTCTATTTATGTGCGAAAATAATATTTGTTCGCCGTATGGCGGGATTTTCAAGTTTGAATATGTATGTATGTATATATATATATTTTTTTTCATATACACATATATATATATATATATATATGTATAGTTTGAATATGTATATATATGTATATACTCGTATGTATGTGTATATATCGATGATGTGGAAGTACTCACGAGAGCAATATAACATATATATGTGTGTTTATAATGTATATACAGTATATATGTATAATAAACATAATAATTATTATATATCTATATAAGTTTTTTAAGCAAATAACCTGAAAGGTACGAAAAGTGTGAGAAATTCCATGGGGGCTAGAAAAGTGAAGTCGCGTGTGAATTCTAGGGATCTCTTCAATTCTTCGCACTATCGTTTCGAGCCGTCGGTAATAGACTTCCCGTGAAACAAGTCCCCCATGCGCGCCTGTCGCCGAGCGGTCCTTAAAAACCACGATGGACGATGGAACCCGCCGAAGTCTCCGTCCTGAATTTTCCCGCGACACATCTCCTGATTGACAGTGAAGGATATAACGGGGTGGGGTCGAAAGGTGGCGGCCAGGAAATTGGCCCGGAGGGGACGTGAGGGAGGGGATGGAGGGAGCGTGTGGGTGGGCGTGGGGAGGGGGTTCGTGGGGCGGAAGGGTTGTTGTTTTCTGCCGAGCGACAGCACAAGCACAACGTGCCGCGCATCGACTTCGCCGCTTTCGGCTCCCTCCGCTAGGGGCGCATCCTCCGGTGCCGATACCATGGCCTACACTTCGCTGGTGGATTTCATTCGATTCTGGTAAAAGTGAAATTCCTCATCATCATCATTCCACGCGCATCTGCTCCCTCGCTTCGATTTATATTTGCTCCATCTCACACGCTTTATAGCTCTTCGATTGTCGCCCCTGTTACTCGTTTAAAAGCTATTCCCATTTCTTTGCCCAAGTGATTTGGAGACGTTTCAGTTGCCTTTTCCCGGTGGTATTATTACGTTTACAAAGTAGAGTACAAGGCTTCCTGCCTTGAGTCTTGCTGAAATCATTTTCCTTGACATGCCGATGGGGAATCTTTTTCTTTTTACCCATGTTTCGTTTACCCATGTCGAGTTTCTTCGATGACAGAAAATTTACATGCAATATGTTTTTTTCCCAAAAATCCGTCACCTTACGGTTTTTCTCCGCCATTCATTACACTTCAGAACTACGTTCGTTTCTGAATTCGGTACTCTTTCAATGCACGAGATCACAGTTCACACTTGAGCTAGAAATCACGCACTTGGTGAAAGTTCTGTTTCGTATCTCACATCCCAATGTACCATGTCCCAAGTCTTTCCACACCCCCCTGGTGCCCTGTCTCTCCAAAGGGGAATCCTCGGTACCCGCAATTTGATCTCCCGAGCTACAAGCCTCGACGTTTCCTTCGGCCGAGTTCCAATTGAACCCCGAGAGTTGCGCCACGGATGGATATGGAAAATCCCCTGAGTGGCCAGCGATTCCCTTTATTGAACTGGTTCTTTTCCACTCGCCACACCAAAATCCGAGATATCTCTGACGCTTCCCGAGGTAGAAGTGTGATCGCTCACTTCCCAGCTACGCCTCCTCTGCGAACATTGCTATGATTTATTTAGCGCGTCCGACTTTCAATATTTACTCCATTCATGTTCAATAATACGTGAAGAAGATGTCCCGTGGTTGCTCAGCGAGGTAGCCCTGCAGGGAACGCAGCTCTGTTCCTTTTGACGGAGTGACCTTTCGCATTTAGCGGGAAGTTTGCGCGTATTCCTCCTTGCGTCGACGCCATTTGCGCAGTCGAAATGGGCGACTCGGACGCGGTGAGCGGAATTTTAAGTGCGTACATTAGCTTCCTTCGCCTTTTTTTTAAGTCTTAGTTTCTCATGGTGAAAATGGGTTTCTAATGGAATTTAAAATTAACACATGCTCCTGCTAGTGGAAAATTACAGTTATCCAGCCTATCTTTTTATGCTTGACTGCTTTAATTGCGGCAGGTCGTCTGTCTGTACAACCTAGGGTAGGACGATAAAAGCCGTTTTGCTTGCATTATACCATTCCACCCGTCAATCCCTCCATCTCAAATCCTACCTTTCCTAAACGACATATGATGCGTGTATCACTAATCCTAAGTGCCTTTGAGGTGACAACTACTGCTTCTGTTTTACTTTATCCAGACGTAGAGAGATATTCCCTCCTCTTCTCATTTTATTTTTCACCTGTATCGTAGGAAAAACGAGGTGAAATTCGGTATTCAGAATTTAACTTGTCTTAAAGTTGTATCGAACCCTAATAATTTTAATCTTAAATTTCAGCCATCCGTGTAATAGCCACGCACTACGATAATTTCACTTCTCACCCATCCCAACTCACAAGTACACCCTATCCATGGGAATTCACGTACAAAACCCCTCCCCCAACGCAGGAGTACTTGATTAGGCCCCTTCCTCAGCCCTCCGTCCAGACATCCCCACCCTTGTGACTCTGTGGCTACCTCGGATCCAGCCGTATATGCTTAATCACCATTTGGTAAGCACCAATTCCGGTACTTCCTTCAACGGTGACACCTTTCAAATACCCCTGGTATTTTTGCGATAAAGGGACACTTTTTCCAGTAATTTGGCCGTTTTTTCAATTTTTATTTCTTATTAACTCTCCAGGGGTTTTAAGTTGGTGAAAAATCGATTCGCGAGATTAAAAGGAAAAAAAGAAGAGTTGTTGGAAACCCGGCGGCGATATTCATTCACGTCAATGTCTCCCCTTTGATGTCGACGACCGACTCACGGTCGCTCTCCACCGAGCATGGGAATGAGTCGAACTGCGAACTAATCCACCTCTCCTTACCGCACTCACCCCAATGCTTTCTTAATCAATTCTATTGATTGGAACAAGACGCGTGGCCATTGGTTTAAGTATATTTGATTAATGTTTGACTGGATTGTTGGATTGGTATTTCAGATCTTACTCAGATGATCCATCCTCATTTTTCCCCCCTTCCGCCGCCTCATATGTCTCCCCACTCCCCATTTTATTTAACCTTTGCCATAGTCGACTAAAGCATAGTCAATCAAGTTCAATCACCAATTTATCCGTGCCATATCGACTCCAAGGTCATTTCAGGGTAACCCTTCCACGAATCAAAGGCAATTAACAGCCATTAGCAACCCTTATTGTTTTGTTTTATCGGCATCAAAGACGATCCCGAGTGCAAGACCAAAGAAAAATTCCGTTCCCGTAGTCCTAATGAGAAGCTCTAATTGTCCGCTCTTAGCATGATGCTGCCATCCTCTTTGATATTGTGTGGTTAGCGTGGACGGCCAAATAATGTGGCACTTAAGTGTCATAAATTCTGTTTTTATGTGCTCTTGCACGCCATTGCATCAGTTTACTGTTCTACGACGAATTGCTTCTTACTTGAACCTCTTTTGTTTTGAAAAATTACGAAAGAAAAATTGTACTCCACTTTTTCCTGCACGATTGATTGCAATGCTTGAAGTGAAAAAATGGTTATCGCTCATCCCGCTTCGTACCTACTTTAGAAAGACAAACCATGACGTTCATTTCATGTCGTTGTCATTGCTTATCAGATTTCAATCAAGCATATTATGAACAACATAATTTATGAACACGAATCGATCCCCAACTGTTGACACAGGGGCGTGATAGTACATGTTTCCCCCGCTACTGGCCGGACGACTATGGTTCCATTCGCGGTAACTTTGGGCATCCTCGGGTTTACCCTAGCTATGTGATTTTTCAGGTACCAGATCTGCCTGGGAAACCATAAACGGTGCAGGGAAAGGGGCTGCCCACTCCCCCATCCCACTCTGATGCTTCAATGTAACACGCCGCACGAGCCCTATCTTCACGTATCAAATCAATGTTCCGATGATTACTGTTGTTTTCCCATGATATCACAAACAACTAAAATCTATGTACTTCATTCTGAATGCTTCTCTGAAACACAGCATTCAGCTCCTTCGCATTTAGCAACCGGTCATTAGAAAGAATATATAGATCGATGCGTATTTGTTGGCCTTTTTATGTTTATTGATCAAAAGTCGTTAGGAAGAAACGGAGCATTAGATGCAATCGTCTGGATTGAAAAAAATCATCCGATGAAGTCCTTTACGTCATTTTGATGCTACAAAGATGTTATTGAAAGACGATAATGATGAACAGAATTGGCGACTTTCCGGCTCACCGCAAACAAAGTGCCATAATTGGTAATTCCATTTAAAATTGCACTAAAGTAATTTATGACTTTCCTGAGGGAATTGTAAATGGGGCTTTGCCGAACCTGGTGCATGTAATTGCTCTGTTTACAAAAACAAAATTCAACATAATGTAAATATTTTAAGTGATAACCCTCTTAGAAAGAAAATAGGCGAACATTTTTCTTACTTGGAAGCGTTATACTTAGAGTTACCCGGTAAAATGCACTACCTGAAACTGGAACTAACATGGACGACGCGGACGTAATTTCTTCGTCTCCGCTTTAAAGAGGTATCTGTAAAACTTGCATTAGGAAAATACAGCATTATAAAGTGAAGGCTGCATGATATTTTTCTATCCGATATCAAAAAAACTCTGGCTGGGAATTATCTTTTAAAAAATGGTTTCAATTATTAAACAGAATACCGAGGAAAGTCTTCCAGTTCATTGCAAACGGCCACAAAAATGATAATCACACAATTACTACAAAATCTGAGATAAGTCCCTAGAGAGTCATTGGCTGAACGCTAGATTAAACCTGTAGTGTGTAATGTGTAGTAGTGTAATGCTTTCATTTTTCGAATCGTTTGCATGCCCACACACTTCTTCAAAATATAATCTAATCGAATCATCACAAACAGCCCTCGATTGGTCTCTTGTGAAGACGGTATAACGATATTTTTTATGCATCTCCATAATGTGACAATTAATAATATCTTCATTAATACCCACCAATTTCCGGACTTCAATGTTAGTTTTAACTCTGCTCAGATACATTTATCCTTAGTTGCACAAATTGACTGACCAAAAATGTGAATTAACACCGTGTTAATATTGAAAATGCACAACTTATTTCAGCAAATTTATTTTTAGCAATGGTCTAACCGCGTGAGTGCACAGCGATGCGTGTGGAAAACGTTCACTCTCGCCTGACCTCCAGTGTTTAGATTCCAGTGGTGTATTTTCTCCAGGAGGTCATTAGTCAATCGTGGACTGGTGCGCCGGTATACGTAAGGTGAAACAAGTCGACGTACGGCCGCCCCACTAGTCGAGTGAGCCGTTGAAATTCTAGGACACGAACTTTTTTCGTCCGCTCGCCATCGGCTGCGTCCCAAGTTTTAAAGAGAGTCCTAATTTAGAAAAAAACAGCTGTATTTACGTCCTTGCGCATCATTGATGCAATTTTATGCAGTGGGAGCAGAGACGTGCTTAAACCATTGGTCCTTTTTCCAATCCTTGAATGCCGATTGCAATACCTCCTCCGCCTGTTCTTGACCTTCCACTTTGTATTCTGGTTTCTCTTCAACAAACCCTCACCAGTTCAT
The DNA here is from genome assembly GCA_037158775.1 of Hetaerina titia. Taxonomy (NCBI): domain Eukaryota; kingdom Metazoa; phylum Arthropoda; class Insecta; order Odonata; family Calopterygidae; genus Hetaerina; species Hetaerina titia. Next base: position 101,237,708 of record CM073775.1, read on the forward strand.
GGAAACTATCTCGATGTGTAGTCATGGGTCAACCCGTTGATTCATTTTAACGGTATTTTCGACTTTCCAAATTTCCGATTTATTTTTCCCCATCATCTCACCATCTTCATAACTCCCAACTTGGGAATTTCGATTCCCACTTTTCAATTCTCAACTTCGTCCACGCCCAGGTATGTTTCCCGGCTCAGTACTATCTCTGACATATGAATTGGCACACTCGTAATTTCAACTTCCTCCTGTTTGAGGCCATTTTGCCTCCATTTGTCATTTTTTGTTTATCTTAGAAGTCGGTTTGATTTCCGTTTGCGGTGCATCTATATTATTGTAGGGAACAACTGACAACTGAAGAGTGTAAGTGACAGATTAATCCCCTTTCAACAAATTAGAATCAAGTCTTTTTTCCAATGGCGATAGAAGTGAACCACTAGTCCCATTCTTGAACGATGCGAGATTTAATGAGAATTAGATAAGAGAGATCAAGTGTAGAACTGATTGGTAATATAGTTGGAAGAAATAATAAATATTTTTACAACTTGATCGTTGGGAATGTAGAGGAAACGACGTTCATTATCTATCTACTGGCCAGTGCGTTGCAGCTAACATGAAAATTTGCGCATTAATTTACTGAAATGTAGTCGTCAATGAGCCCGTTCGCTTTTCATTGAAACGGAGATAATGCGCTCATGTTGATTCTATAAGAACCAATTATGTATTAAAAATCCATGAAATATAAATTATTGCCGGAATATCCATGTGCTCGCAACATCCTCACATTAGACAAAGATTCCAGAGTGTGATTGCTTTACATCCAATCCAAATGCCGTGCCAAGCCTTATTTGTAGAATGTATCATCTGGAGTCTCGATAATGAGAAGATGTAACTCCGATATAGGGAAATACGCATATAGATGCAGGCCCAAGAACCGACCTCCTGCACTGTATTTTTCTTTGCTTCCCCTGTAAATTCCTCTTCAATGCTCTTTCTTCCCACCCTGCATCATTTCCTGCCCATCTGCCCTCGTCCTGATTACCAACTCTGCCTTCATTTTGAGAAGTTTGACCCCTTCCCTCGTCATGTTCGGCGGCCTTCTTCCTCCTCCATTACTCTAGGGTCTAGTTTGGGAGCATTTGAGTGACCCCCCCCTTTGTTCTGACCTTCCTTCTTGACCTCCTATCCATCGGCCTCATCACGCTTTTCGTGAGTTCAACGTGCCGTGGTGTATTTTAATGATATTCGTAAGCCATTTTCTCGATTATTCGTTGGTAATATTAGACAATTAGACATTAGACAATATCCCGGAATTTAATCCCCGTTTTACAAGCTGTAAAGTTATTTTTTTATCCTTATCGTCATGTTTAAGAGATTTTTCACATTCCATTGGCATTTTTCGAATGTATACTGTGAGGTATTCTGCTGCCTGAGGCAGTTTATAAATATTTCATGGCTGCAAAGGATTTACCTTTTTGATTTGTGCATAAACAAGCATACAGCCGATCTAAACGTAACCTTTTCCTTGAATAGAGCTACTGATTTATTTTTTTAAATGTTTATCAAAAGAAATACTGGAATGGTAAATAGCACCACATAATTACCAGCAGTGACATTTATGTGAACGCTAGTGACACCATCATTGAATCCGAATTGCTTAGGAGCTATTTATATTTAATTAACCCTAGAACGGGAACGCTAGGTGAAAATACACTCCAGACCGGTTTAAATCTCGCGGCAAAAAGAAACGGCTTAACGACCCCCTTCTTGGTCGATTTTCCCGGACCCTTCAAACTTTTAGCCAACTTTATCATGGATATTGAATTTCCACATCATAGTAATAATGAAAAATTATTATATAATTATTGCCATTCTTAAATTTCATAATTTTGCTAATGTGATTGTTCTTTTCTATTTACAGTGAGTCACTGTCAGATCAGGATATTGAGGTAAGTTCTTAAAGGCTCATTGATGACCTACAGATTAATCACTCCATTCTTATAGTTAATTGAATCCTTCCTTGCCTACAGAACAAATTCACCAGTCTCTCCCTGGCCTTCAAAACAGATAGGATAACATTGACCAGTCGTCTGGAACTTCAACAGCGGCAACGAGATTTGGCAGAAAAGAATGTCCTATCAGAGATAAAGCAGCTGAAATCAACCCTAAACGTAATGTAACATTACTCATTTTGGGTTGGGATAACATAATATGGCATTTTTTTGAGGATGCTCACTACTTTGGTTGAAAAAACCATTACAAAATATTTCTACAACCCTTGTAATGGATAATCCTGGATTCATTAAAACTTTTGGTTATCACATTAAATGGGTAAGATGTTAATTAAGATTTTGAGTGGAGCATCCTAATATCACTAATCCAAAGTGGGGAAGTTAATATTGATTTTCCTTTCATAGACGTTGGAAACAAATTCCAAATTGATTCCATTGAATTGATGACAGATATCCTTAAAACTAATGTTTTCAATTTGTTATGATTCTGATAAATTCATATCTAAGGGTACACCTACTTAGGGAATGAATTCTCCTAATTCCATCCCAGCAAACACACATCAATATTGCCTTTTTTTCTGACTCTCAGAAGCATCTAAATACTTGCTTTCCAAGTCTTGCCTTACACCAGGGAGGGGGAGGGGGGCTCGATCCTTCTTAGATTTTAATTGAAAATGCACCTGTGGAAACTCATGGCTATCGATCCATACCTATCACTTACAACTGAAAAAACCCCTCACTTATTATTCCACAGCTTGGGTGCCTTCACAAGGTAATTAAATGTATTATGGGAATAAACATAAATTATGTAAACCACTACTACAGCCATATAATAATGGGTAATAGTCCCCTTCTTTTTATTGTACAACATGTAACACTACATAATGAAGGAATTCTCATTTTTTTAGATAAAAAAATGAGACCTCCACTGAACGTGTTGTGTGCTTTAAGTAATATGTACATTCAATCTCTTTGATTCTATGTATTTTGAATGTTACATGTTCAGGGAAATTGAGGGATTTATGTAATACAGAATTTAAAAATACTCTGCATTTATTTGTAACAGAAAAATTTATTGAAATGTAATTTAATATTGTAAAAAAAATGTTCATCCTTTCATAACTGAATCACCCTTTACACTGAATTGGAATGAAAAAATACTCAAATAAATGGGAAAGGGTATAAGAAACTATTTAATTTAATTATTGGTATGCTATTACGTATTTTATTCTAATTCATTGCAGTGCCTTAATCACCTGTGCACAGATATGGAAACAACAGAACTTTTGGCAAAAATTCGTCACCAAGTTGATGTCCTCCAGCATTCGGCCCAAAGGGTTTCAAGCCATGCAGAGGTATGCAGCATGAGTAATAGTCTCTCCTTCATTCAAATGTCCCTGCAGGTCTTTTTGGATTTTCATCATTTTATTATTGATAGGCATACTTGGAAAGTGTTGGAGGTGTAGGTGATGAAAATAACCATTACAAGAGAGAAACTCAGTGGGAAAATTCAAAGAGAGCAGAAATATGATTTGATGGAGAAAATATTGAGAGGAGAGAGATGCTGACAGCTATAAGTTAACGGCGGAGGGGGGATGCAATGTGGGCATTGTAGGTAGATTGTTGGGCGGTAGAAACTGATAGGAACTGAAAAAAATAAAATGTTTGGGGAGAACTGAGGAAGTACGTGGGCTTATTGGAGAATGATGTTTCATTGATGCACGTGTGTTGTCATAGTTTCCAGTTTTCAGGAGGCATCCAGAAACTACCTTTAAGCATTTAATAATAATAATATAACATTTGAACAAATAATATTCAATGCCACACTGCAATTGCACAGCACATATTTTGCGACAAATTTTGGCCAAAAGACTCAACTTGTTCGAATTATTTTTACAGAATTGACTATAATCCACTATTGTCCCCAAAAGGTATCCAAATCATGTCATTTTTATTTAGGTTATCATAAAAGTAGCATTTGTGTTTCACTGTTTTACAATATTCAATTTGTAAATAGTTTTGCAGTGTCACCTGTGGCTTTCTTTCTCACAGGCCATGGTATTGCAAAGCAAATATTTACATGTGAGAAGTAGCACAAACTCACAAATTTTTCCCTTCTAAATGTAGTTTTTACTGAATATAGATTGCCTTTTTTTGCAATCCTGGATAAATTATGGATAAAAATGATGTCCCAGTACATATGCTTCACTGCAAAGAAGTTATAGTCATTTGACATAGGTATATTTAGAAATGTTGTGTGCCCTGGACATGACCCCATGCAGGAGGTCATCTAGTCATGCTATAGAGTCTCTTTGCACTCAGCACCTTATTCATGCATTGGTCATGGAGGTCACATTCTTTATTGGTTAACTATGAAAAACTTTGATTGCATGCATGCATAGGAAAATACTCATTGTCAGAATCATCTTCCCTCTGAAGGGTGACCTCCAAGCTTTCCCTAACACTTTTGCAGAATTCTTTTTCTCTGAAATTTTTATCCTATTTTTCCAGATAAATAATTGTTTCTTGTCTATACTTTGACTGTCAATAATAACCATAATTGATACTGATGCTGATAAAAATTAGAACACTAAGCACATCTGAAAGGCCTCAAAATTATGCCAGCCATTTTTGGAAGGTAAGCCACCAGGAAGACGTACTTCACATTTGCACAGTATTTCAGATCTCATAGAGGAATGAGTGATATGCTATTACCTCCACCATTCCCACCAAACATGCTGTAGTGAATTTTTTCATTGATTTGTTTATTATCAAGATACTGTGTCAATTCTCTTTTGTGGGTTTCAATGAGATTTTTAGCTATTTAATGTAATATTTAGTCATGAAATGTGGAAGTAAAAATGATCAATTGAAGAATGAACAGTTGACATAAATACCTACACGTTCTAATGAGAAATGATTAACTATAAATTATTACCTTTTAGACTCATTTTCACCCAATTTTTAGCTGGGGAGAATTATTGACATGAAGAAGTAAAGACTACTAAGATCTAATTTTGCCTTACTGTAAGGTGGGCAACAACACTTCTTAAGTATCCATTTTGCATGAATACTTCTAAAAATCATATTTTCTAAAAATAGTAAGGTGTATGCCCTTTGCAGTGTACTTGTACATGCATGTGTAAAAACTTTCCAGGATTGATCAATGGGATCACTGGGAAACAATATATTGAGAAAGTCAATTCTGAAAAACATCGTAGAAAACTCATTTTCATATTCTAACATTTTATTAAATAACTTTCCCTGATGCACTTTGTGGCAGATGTACGGTGCAGTGCAGCAAGAAAGCAGGGTGTCAGCAGCAATAGAGGTTATGCTCCTTCACGTGGAAAACCTGAAGAGACTGCATGAGAAAGACCATGGTGAGCTTGAGGATACCAAGTAAGTAAAGGGGAGGAAACAGATGTGTGCGATTAGGGGAAATTATCCCATTAACTCCGCATAAGAAGATGGCCATGGTGTTCATACTCTTTTTAATTCTATCCAGGCGAATCCTTCTGGAGAATAACATTGTATTAGAGTGTGGTGTAGAGGCCATTGAAGAGGGAAGACCAAGTCAGCGAACTGCCAGATACCGGTCCTTGCAGTCTCTTGTTGGGGCTAATAAAATGGTATGCCAACTTCCTAATTTCAGAAGCAGGGTTTCATGAATGGATTAAACTTTTCAAAATATGTTTTAAATATTCAAGTTTACACTTTGACAAGGTGGCATATATTTTGAGTGAAGCGAATAATTATTTCTACATCTGATTGATGCTCAAAATCATTACTTTGAATAATGCAGGCTTTATAATGGAAGTTTTTCAGGCACGATAGGGTAATTTCTGGATAGATACCTCAATCAGTAGCATCATAAATAGTATTAGCACCTTTAAAATGCTCGATTTATATATTCCTTGGTGTATGTTTGGATTCTTTTGTCATTTAAATACATGCAAAAATGAGCAGTCATAAATATGCACTCACCAGTTTAATTGCACATGTCAAGTATATTATTTCAAAGGTGAAAGTTACTGCCGAGGGTAATGGATGAATAAAAGACTGCACTGAAGGAAATAGATAAAATGTTGGGTAATTTATAAGAGGTGGAAATGAAAGCCATTTTGCTTCTAATTCAGTGAAAGGGGTAAGAAAATAAGTCAATTTATTGCAGTGTGCTGGAATGCTTCGTCGTTCACTAATTTGTGTGTGAAGTTATTGTTCCAGATGATGGTGCATATGTTGTCATACTGTTTTCACCCCTTACTCAATGAACTTTTTCACCCTGGTGCACACCATTCTCTCTTTCTTTGTGAACAACCTCCTGAACATCACCACGCTTCCCCTCTTTTCCCATTAAAGATCTGTACGCTCCATTTATCACTCATAGATTATGTGTTTCATAAGTGGAAAGTAAACTTGAAGAAACTGGGTTAGGAATGATGCTGAGGGAAAGAGGTGATGAAATTTAAGTTTCAAAAAATTGTTGGATGATCCCTTATTTAAAGGAAATTGGTTGCCATATGCACATGATAATGAAAACTGTTCAAAGACCTTTGCTCTAAAGAGTAAATGCCAAGGTCCTTACTTCAATGAATAATCAGTATATATTATTTTGAGAACTTTGGTATGTGCAGAGAGTAAATTAATTGATCTATAGTGTTCCTTGTTTGCTACACAAGACTTGGGTGCCATAGTGTCCTTACTAATAACACTTGAGAAAATTTTTAATCATGTTTTCCACACACGTGGAATCAAATTTTTTCAATATTATACATTAAAATTATCTTTTTGTCATTTCCCAGTTTTACAATGAAATAGAGAAATGCATAATACAGCCAAAATGCAAGCATCCATATTAAATGTAATGTTTACACTCATATATTTTTGACCAGATTGGCCACAAAATATGACAGGTATGACAGCAAAAGGAATACCGTACTTTCATGGGCATTTTTCAATAAGAACTGAAAGTACACTGAAAAATACTGGAAACTTTTCACTAACAAACTATAAATTTTAAATTTTGTTTTTTTAGAGATTTGTATGACTTCCAATAAAATTATAAAAGTTTTAAATGTATCCAAAAATTATGTCATGTAGAATTATTATAATTATTACTTAACCAGTCTAATAAGAATTATTTCTAAAATCCTAATAAGCATTTTTTCTAACACTTGTCATCACAGGGATCAAGAAGGAGAGCTAGTATTGCAGCTATTCCTAGAATGCATGGTAGAGTTGATGCATTTATGTCATCATCCCAAATGGTAAGAGTAAAGCACTTCATAGATCCCAAATGAATGCTTTCCATTGAATTCTACAGTTGAATAGATGGTGCATATTGCCATCCAAAACTGAAAGAGCCTTCACTTTAAAGTATGATACCAAAGATATAATGGAGATTATTCTCAAGTTAAAAGTGAATCCCATGCAAAAGTCAATTAGAAGATAAATGGAAAATATTCAAATGGGAACCAGTGAAAGGTCTTGTTCCAGGAATTTTAACAGTGCAGGAAAAATTCCACTCTCATCAATGCGTGACTTCACCCATTGACGGGGCTTCATTAAATTTTGTGGTGATCACCCAAACTAATATTTCTTCCTTGTCTGTGCATGCATACAAGCAACCACGGATGCAAATTGCAGATGGGAGTCACAATTGAGGTAAGGATATCTGATTATGGTTGCCAAATGGATATCATCAGTGTATTGGCATCAAAAAAAGGTGTATGGGATGTCCTGTGCATCCTTAAAAGTTTTGCAATAGTTTGCCATTTTCACTAATTGAATCAAAGGAAATATTTTCTTTTTGTAACTTAGTTCCAGAATACAGTGGAAGTTTGATGTTATTAGAGCTCATGGTCTTTGCAATATCACTCACTATATCGAATTCTCATTATTTGTGATTGTGATTTTATAATCGCTCATTATCTTGCAAATACCTATAGGATCAAAGGGAAGTTGTAAATTAGACCTGCTTAAATAGAATTTATGAGTATTTAGTTTTAATTTTGGGTTCCAGCTGACTCATACAAATAATATTTCAAACATTACATAGATGACATTTACTGAAATTATCTTGTGAGAGTATGTATTGATTGAGCATCTATAACAAACAAAGTAGGTATGCTATGAATGTTGAAATTGTTACTGAAGGATATGATTCAGTGGTTTATGATTTTCATTTTCAGATATATTTTAACAATGTTCATGTTTAAAAGCCATCATATTAGTGCTTAATGAAGAGTTATAAAAACAGCTGAATTCCTAAAGTATAAATAATTGATATGTTCTTCTGATTTCATTTTCACAATGTGAAAAAATTAAATTTATTGCATCACATTGGAAAATAAAATGGAAAGTTGGGGAAGTTATTCTGAGCAACTCTTAATTAGTTACAATGATTTCCAAAAATGCATACTTTTCCCCTCCTTCCTATCTGGACTGGCATCACAGTCATGACCCAAGAGTTCTCAAAGTTTCTGGCAAGGTAAAGTGAGGTTGATCCCACCATTCTGTGCCTCTCACACACTGCCAGGTGTAAGTTGGATTACAATCGGTAGGAATTGGGCCTAAATATAAAGAGATTGGGATTTGCTGCAGATCTAATAAGGGATTGAGGGATCCGGGTTTGAATCCCGGTCAAGGCGAATGATTTTTACTCTCTGAAATTGTTGCATTATAATGCACACATAGCGGATGACTCCGTTAAAAGTTACTGTTGCGGCATCTCCCGCAGTTTCTAGAAATGAGATCTGATAAGGTTTGTTCAAACCTTATCAGATCTGCATCTGCCTGTCATGTTGTTTGTCCCACGAATTGAATCACAGAGGTGATCTAAGGTGGTCAACTGAACACTCATATGAAATGGATTAAAATTTTCCTGAATTGGCATACTCTGTACCACTGGGTTATCAGATACCACAGGAGGCGTGGCAGTCTGGTGGATAGAACGTTGGGCTTCCAAGGGGCTCTAGGTTGATTGAATGGTGACACCTCTCTGAGTACCCTCTGCTTCACCCAATTTTAGTGTGATTTTTTTGGTACTAGGGCTTCCAGGGAAGCCACAGGTAGGAAAAGGAAATTAACTGGCACCCTTCCCTGATGCATGAAGTTTACATGGCATTGGGTTTAGCTTTGATGAGCCTTGTCCATAATGCCAGCCTTTGGGTTGGTTTATGTGTTCATTCTTCTTAACCTACCCCCTTGAATTAAAATTCCATCATTGATTGAACATTAAATATAATTGTATCATTCTAAGGTGAATAATGAAACAGACTTGGTTTTGACAGGATGTAGGTGGTGGCATGGGTCGAGTGAGTGCAGCTGGATCACTTATTACCAGCACCACAGTGCCAGCAGCTACTGATGGAGAGAATGAGAGAAGAAGGTGATTAACATTTGTTTTAAAAAGATGTTATTACTGTGATGATCTGTTTTTGGGAATTAGTCACCATAGTTCTGGAAAGAAAGTTATTGAACTCTCTCAGAACTCAGAGACATATTTTTGGGCAAAAAAACTTTACTTTGCTGAACGATAAAAAAAGAATGAATCTGTTGATTACAATTAGAATTCAAACACAGGTTTTCTCATCCTAAGCAGTCTGTTTTGCTCAATTTGCCGGGCCGATGCTCTAACCAGAGCAAGTGGTTGCATAAATACCTCACAGATTTCAGTGTGATCTACACTTCCTCCACAGCTCAATAGTTAGAACATCACCCTGATAAGTCAAAGATCTATGGTTCGAGTTCCAGTCAAGGATACTTTTTTACACTTGCAATCTACTCAATTCTGCCTTTCCCATCATTCCTGTGTTCCTCTTTTATATGTGTTCCTATCCCTTTTCCTTATATCTGTATGCATGTGAATAAATGTGTTTGCCATGTGGTGGGTTTTTGTGTTCATATGTACAGGTACTTATAGATTACCACCTAGGTGGGTTTTCCTTCACCTAGCGCTTGGGTGTCTGTAATATTTAACGCTATATCATTTGCTAAAAGACAGATTTAAGACCAAAAGTGCTGTTTTCAAAAAATATATACATATGCTTACCTATCCTCAAATAAGTAAATTGCCTTTAATTAATAAACAGAATTGGCTGATTTTCTAGAATATTTAAAATTTTAACCATATTCTATGGTTTTGCTCTTATTATTGCAAGTAAGACTCTTAAGGATTATAAGTGTATTAGTCTTTTTGGTAAGGCCTAATAAAATTTGTTAATATTTTAGTGGTGAATTTTCCAGGGAATCCTTTGCCTCCCAAATTTTTAGTTATGGGAATTGCATACCATTGGAATCTCCTGAAAAACCCAGCTGGTCAGTGACTCCTCCTGGTGAGGAAGAGGATGACATTCAATTGGGAGATGATGCATCAGAACCTGGCGCATCTTCCTGGGATGGTTTAGATTCTTCTTCTTTGGTAGAAACTGGAGATGGGCGTACCCTCAACTCTTTGTCATTCTCCAATGAAGGCTCAAAGTAAGTTATTCCACCTTCAATAGCATTGAACTGCCCCTGCAAAGTGTGCAAAATAATAGAATAGTGATTGTCTATTTTATTTGCTTCCTTATTTTACTGAAGTAACTGAAGCAGTTATTAGAGTGACCTTCATGCTGTGAAATCAGTGAATTCCATTTTTTTAATTGACTTTTTTTAGTTAAACTAGTTTCTCGTGAATTGCTCATGCTTTATCACTGATTGTCTTTTTTTCCTTTACTGCAGTTATTGGCATATTTGTGTAAAAAACATGGATGTATTGGAGACTCTGTGTTGAGTTTTCTAAACAATCTCTTCTCATCCACTTTGCAATTCATAAAATATTGATACAAGACATCCTATTTTAATGCTGCATAGATTCATTTACTTCTGCACAAATTTGTATTTATTCAGTGGAGATTTGTAGTAATAAGTGCATGTAGTGGAGTATTCAATATAACTCAATATTATCAATATCCATTATGCTCTATATTATTGGTATATATTGCTTAAGTATCATGGACAAATTGGTTTATGCAGCACCAAATTATTTAACTCTGATGGAAAATATAGTATAGCTTAAAAATTCTTATTAGTTTTGACCTGTAAAAAAGTAATTTTAATGGCACTTATTTGGCATACAAAAGTGCATAGAAGTTTGCTGAAATCATGGATGCACTCAATACTACTACAATTGGTGTAAAAACTACATGTTTATATTACAGAAGGTGCAAGAGAAGATCGCTGGGGTCAGATGTACTAGTCTACAGAAGGGATGGATTAGCTGCAAGAGTTCCTGAAGGAAAGAGCAATAAAGCTCGCTGGACCCTACCCTCTACCTTCACAATGGTCCGTCCCTATCTCTCATTTAAGGTCCCACCTGTATCCTCTGTGTTCAGGTAAGAATTCCTGCTGCCATAATAAATATTAATGATTTCAGAATCTACATATTTTTCAAAGAATGAAAAATTGATATTTTGCTTGTTTTTCATCATGGGCAATTTATTTGATGGTATGTGGTATTAAATGGAATATTATATTGTTTTAACATGAAAAAATCATGTGTTTGACAATTTTCCTTATCAAGTGAGAATAGGAAGGGAGATAGAAGGGATGGGAAGAGGATGGAAAAGGGAAGGAGGCTAGAGAGATGTTGCCACAGGAATATGTGCACTGAGATTGCATAAACAAAGGATCCCTTAATATGCCATGCAGTATAAGCTGTAAACGTAGTGATGTCTCTAATGGAACCTGTTTGCTCGTAGTTTCTGCAAAGAATCTGACATGGCACAGGAGCAGCTTAGAAACATAATTAAGAATAAATGCCGTCAATACCTACCACCTGCTATCATTGGGGTAAATTATTTTTGAGACAATTCAATAAACACAGAATTTGCAAGTCATTTGAAAGGAATCAAATGCTGCTCTACACTATATAGCCTGACAGATATTTAGCTTTTAACTCCAGTGAGGTGTGGCAATAATATCAAATAGAAAGCTAGAAAGAAGCACAGATCATCAACAAGAGGATGGAGAGCAGAGCAAATGATTACTTGGAGTATTGGAGATCAGTTTGGGTTCAGGAAGGAGAGAGGCAAATGTGCTGTAATTTCGGTAATGAGATCGCTAATAGAGAGAAATTTAGAATACAATCAGTGCATATTTGCCTGTTTGTTAGATTTTGTTAAGGCATTTGATGGAGTGAATTGGTGAATAGAGTTTTTGGGTATTTGACAAGTCGGTAACATAGATATATTCTTTTATTGCTTAGATGGTCGTATAGTTTCAATATATAATATTCAATAGTGATGATTCTGAATATCTTCAGCTTAATCTAACCCAATGATTTTACTGGTTCTTCCCAAAAAACTGCAATAAAAAAACCTATCTACTATTCTTTATCAGGAAACTGAATGTGTATTTCACAGAAAGTACCTCTCCATACTGAAGTGCGAATTATTTTTAAAAAATAGGTGTACCTCAACTCATTAAGTCAACCATTTGGTTCATTATGGTGGATATCGGCAATTTCATTGAATTTCTAAAATTACAGGATGAACTTACATGAAAGTGCATTCAGCATGTCCAACACAAAGAAAATTCCAAGAATTGTATAAGTAGAGTCTAATATTAAATATTATTAATGTGTTTCACATTCCCTGATAGAAAAATTAGTAAAATTTGTGTAAATGTTGGCACATTTAAATTGCTATTGAAAAAGTTACTGGCATTAATAATTGGTAACAAATTCCAAAATTAGCATGCAGTGAATTGATGAGTTGATAAATTAACTTTGTGATTTATAAATGTAATTTGCATAAACAGCAGCATTTCCACTTTGCTCTACTACAGGCTTGCTCAAAATAAAAAAGGTCACAGTTTCATTAGCCACTGAAAATTGCTAAAAGCTACTCCAGAATATTGGCTTTTTGAAATGCAAATTCTTTGATAAAACAACTTAGTTAGCAGTAAAATTCCTATGAAATGACTAAGGAAATATATGTCTATGGTGAAAATTTTAAGACTCTGAGAAACAATTAGTTCTTTAAATTTGGCAGCCAATCTAATTTTCTGAGTCAGCATCAAGTAAATTGGTATTTTCCATACTGGTCGGATTGTACTGCATTTTTGCCTGGGAATAAAAATTTCCTTCTTTTTCAAGGGAATGGCTCGGCAGATGGATAAAGATGCCGTGGTTAGGCCAACGTGGTAGCTTAGCTTTGGTCCAAGAAAAAAGCCTTACTCTTCTTCATGCCCGCCACTGCCTTACCTGCATCATCCTGGTTGTGGCTGTTATAAGCCTGGGTGCAAGTATTGTATCCACTGACGCTCACATTGACAGGTGGCATAGGCTGAAGGATTACCATTATGAATTGGGAAAGATCCTTAGGCCATATGTAACTGTACATCATTATACTCGTCCTCCCATGTGACAATACTCATTCAGCCTGTTCTGTGACACTTGTTTAATCAGTTGCCTTGTTTGTTTGCTCAGGTAATGTCATTAAATATTGTAATCGTTCTAAGTAAGTGAGCATATTTGAATTTGCAATTTATGTCATTATATTGAAGACATTCACAAAACAGGTGAGTTTTTGAAAAAAAATGTGATCCCTGAACTGTATTATTGTTTGTTATACTTGTAGATAATGAAAAGTTGAATGTTCCAAGAAATGTTTACTGAAAATATAAAAAGTAATAACACACATTATTTTTTACATATGTTCTGTCCAAAGATATTTATAAGTATTCAACAATAAAATAAGAAATATTTTGCATAAAGTTAAGAGAATACTGTGCTATTGAGATGCCTGGAAAATCAATATTTGTAGGAACAGCACCCACAATATTAAAATTTTAATAAATTTAGAATTATAATATTTCCATCACCAACTCAAGTAATTATGCCTTCATACAGATTTTCTGAGTGCTACAGTTGAGATTGCTACTCCTTGAGTTCATTTCCAAGATAACTTTTTATCACATCTTATGCATCAAAATTAATGAAATTTTGCATGCTTAATGCCACAGCTTGGATAAACCCATCTTGCAGGGTTACAAATTTCAATCACAAATAAATCTTGCCTTGCTATCCCAGTAGATGAACTGAAAGACAGCCCTTGCAGTTTCATTAATCCATGTGACAGCTTTTCATCACAATGCTCGTGTAGTTTTGCACAATTCCGAAGAAAATTCAGAAGAAGAAAGAAATAAAACTTGCAAGACACGAGATGAGGGGAAAAGGGGGGTGTGGAATTGATTCAAATTTCAGGTTTCACAGAATCTCTCCAGTTGTGCATGAGGTGTGTGGACGAGCGTTGTCACGTTGCGAGATTATTGGAGCCAGGCTGCCTTCAACACGACGTCAGAGGTATTTTAGAGTGTGTATTATTTGAGAAGAATTTACTGTCATCCCTCGTTCCAGAAAATTGGTCACATCAACTGTGACCATGCCAAAACACAGTCAAAAGAAGTTTCATCTACAACAATTATAGATTTTCCAGGCTTGCAACTGCGAAATTTTACCATCCATTGATTTACAGCCTTGTCACCATAAACAGCCTTTAAACAACGATGAATCTCAGTGGGAGTCACTTTTTCAGCAGTTAAAAATTGGATAACAGCACTCTGTTTAACTCGCGTTGACATAGCAACGGAACACGTCTCCATACTTCTGCTTCTCGAAATACAATGGATGAATACAACGATCTTAAACCTGCATCTGCATGTTGAGGGGGAATGTTACTTCCACATGCCACCTGGAGTACTTCTAAGGGCCATTTTGTTTGTGGTCTACAAGAATGTGTTCATTAGTTTTCAGCCTACTCTCAAAATAGAAAGTTGCTCAGAATAACTTCCCCACCTTTCCAATTTACTTTCCAACATGATGCAATAAATTTAATTTGTTCACATTGTGAATATGAAATCAGAAGAACATACCAATTATTTATATTGTAGGAATTCAGCTGTTTCAATAACTCTTCATTAAGCACTCATATGGCTTTTAAACATGAACATTGATAAAATATATTCTGGAATTTAAAATCATAAACCACTGAATCATATCCTTCAGTAACAATTTCAACATTCATGGCATACCTACTTTGTTTGTTATAGATGCTCAATCAATCATTAACATAATCTCACAAGATAATTACAGTAAATGTCACCTATGTAATGTTAGAAATATTATTTGTATGAGTCAACTGGAACTCAACATTAGAACTAAATACTCATAAATTCTATTTAAGCAGGTCTAAATTACAACTTTCCCTTTGACCCTAATGCAAGATAATGAGCAATTAATAAATCACAATCACAAATAATGAGAATTTGATAAAGTGAGTGATATTTCAAGGGTACAAGTAGGTGTCTAATTTAGAATTGTGAGAGGAAGGGACAACCTATTATTGAATGGATTTCACGAGGCAACGTGAAGATGATTGTTAAAAGGGAAGAGTAAAGAGAAGAAACTGCAGAGGGAGGCATAAGATTTATTTCATTAGTAGGAGCATATAAGGGCAGGCAAGTGAAGAAGAGAAAATACGTAGACACATCTCATCATCATCTGCAGCTCTAGAGCCCGGTGTGGGCCTTGGCATCCTCTATGATATGCCTCCATTCAGTTCTTATTCTTGCTTTTCCCTTCCATCTTGTAACTCCCATTGCCTTCAAGTCATCCTCCCGTTCCCTCCATCTCTCCCTTGGTCTACCTTTTCTTCTGACACCTTCCATCTTGCTATTAAGTATCAGTTTGGGCATTCTGTCATTTTCCATCCTTTCTACATTTCTATTTTAGAAACAATGTGTCACCCCAACGTATAAAATCTCTTGTACTTAGTCTACAATTATATATTTATTTTATGTTATCTCTGAAGAATTGCAGACTTACACTTCATAGAATTTTTTCATTTATACTATGGTTTTGGGACATTAATTCGCTGGATAGTATTTTTATGGTACGATCTAATGTTTATTTTGGATACAGCTGTGTCCTAGATTGCCATAATTTCATTTTCTTATGCATTCTGGCACCTCATGTCGGATCTCGTACTCTTCATGACCTCCCTTCCTTAGCATTGGTATTTTACCACTGTGACGTATAGTAAATATGTCAAAGAGGAATTCTCAAATAAGACAGAATCAAATACTAGTTTTCCTATTCACCGGACGATTTAATACATTTGGAACCAATCTCTTTTTATGATGCGTTCCCGTTTATAGCATCTTTAAGTTGATTGTCACATTTCATATTTTTTTGAAGCTACGTCCTAAATGCTGCACATTCACCATCATTCCTGAAAGATATTCAGGGAAAATTCCCTCATAAGGAGAAATCCCCCGAAAACTAATATTCTCCAAATATTTAATGAGAACACCGAAACATTACTGCACATTTGATGTTAACTATCTGAAAATTAACTTTTAAAGTAGTTCTTGCAAAAAAATGGAGGCATGAAGCTAATCTTGTTAAGTCTGGCATAAATCCAAAACTTCACAGGCCTACCACATCCAAATTGGAGTTGGAGAAATAAACAGGAAATTCAGGGACTACAAAATTTGAGGTAACTAATAGACATATTTCTTAGCAACTCAAATGCTGCTGGACAAATTATGTTAGATATAAATACCAAATTATTCACTTATGCCCTGTTTGCAAATGATTGCTCACCAAAACATGGGAGAGGTCTAAAGACAACAAAATATCAGAGTTAAACTTACAGCAAAATATCTGTGAAAACTTTTATACTTATAACCAGCAAAGTGATAGGGGAGCATGGCTCATCCAATACCTGGAAATAATTGAAATTTATAAATACCTGGGACACTAAAGCATTCATCTACTCCAGCTAATTTTACCTTGGGATTGAATAATAAGTCCTTTTAATTTGGAAAGTGAAAATGTCACACAAATGGTGTTCGATATAAATGGGCATTTTTGCAAAGATTCAAATATGCATGGAAGACACCTTTTCACATTATCCTGGGTAATTAATATTTTCAAACGTTATTAACTAAAAAATAGTCAACGTATGCAAATCTTCTTATGTCATGCAATTCATCAAATTAAAGTAGAGCCAATTATGATGGACCAATTCATAGTAAATATAACAAAATATTAACATTTTAAGAAAATGTCAATATTGGTAAATTTTGGATACAATTAACAAAGTTAGCAACCATACAAGGGATCAACAAATTATATTGCAATGAAATATGCAAAAGAATTAGGGAGAGGGCTGGAGGGTGCTCTGACAGCTCCAATCATTTCAGACCTACCTTGAGAAAAACCAATACATGCTGTGCTGCTCAAGAGAAACTCTTGTACTGGCGAAGGATATTGATGAAAGTAAATACATCAAAAAAATGTTATTTCTCATTAAACACTGGGCAAAACTAATGCAATCTTCATACTATTTTTTAAAATATTGAATAGTTAACATTTATATAGTTATTATTACTAAGATCTACGACTAGTTTATGAGTCATTGCACACATGTACATCCACATTCATCTCAAATATAACAGACAGGTTTTACAGCAGGTAAGTAGTAATGCTCCACTGGTATCATGACAGAAGTTAGGAAAATTTCATTGAGCACTTATAGTATTAGAGAAAAGAATTAAAAATTCAATAAAGAAACACTGAATGTGTTTGGCATGCATGTATGCCACTCACTTATAAGCTTATCTAACTCAGAACAGCTTTTGCACCAAATACAAAAATTACCAAGTTGAAGAAAACGTTTTACATTATATGCTGTAACATTTTGGAAACAAATATTAAGTATGAAAATCAGTGAAATAATTTCATTTTCATCTGTATTCAAAATTTGGTAAGAACAGAGGGATACGAGTTTTTCCAACAACAAAAAATTAGCTTGGTCTTAGAAAATGGCATTGGCTTTGTAGGGCTAATTCATCATTGAAATAATGCAAAAATACTGTTTGTACGAATCTTTCAAACACAATCCAGGCTTGTTTGATGTGCAGCATCTTTGAGTTGCAGAAATTATCCATGTCTGTTCTCTACTATAGTAGAGAACATGATAATGTTATAGATTGCTTTTTGTGAATTCCCAGTCTCAACCCCTAAAAATGAAAAACTTGAAAATGAAAGGAAACTTATTAATTTTTTATGTTTAATATCACCAACCTCATTTAGCCCCTGCGAATCACTGCTCACAAAGGTAAATGAAAGAGGGAGTACAAGTCATTTCAGGATTGATCACACTTACCAGCATAACAACATACATTCAAATCCTTGTATCTTGGAAGATACATAAGAATGAGGTACCAATACACTGCCAATTTGGAAATAAAATGGGAGGGACACTACAGTATTTTAATACTCTTCTGTGCATTCTACCTCTACCTTGAATAAGTATTAAACAAATCAATCAGGAAAATGAACTCCTTCACAGAAGTCCCCTTCATATAAGCCTTCACAGAAGTCTTCTTCATATGAGCCTTCACAGAGGTCCTCTTCATATAAGCCTTCACAGAAGACTTCTTCATATGAGCCTTCACAGAGGTCCTCTTCATATAAGCCTTCACAGAGGTCCTCTTCATATAAGCCTTCACAGAAGTCTTCTTCAAAAAGCCTTCACAGAGGTCCTCTTCATATAAGCCTTCACAGAAGCCTTCTTCATATAAGCCTTCACAGAAGTCCTCTGTGTACATGCCCTATAAGACACACCATACAAGACTCACTGCAATCACCAACAGTTGAACTGAAAAATTGTAAATTATTACGCCTGGAAAGTAAGACGAAAAACACTATGCCATATATTCTTATTTGGATTCAAATATTTTACATGTTCACTTTTACCTTGATTCTTGTTGGCTGTCATCTCAATGTGCTGCGATGCCGAAATTTAGCGACTGCAGCATGCATTTGCAAATTTATCCTTAAAAATGCAATCCAGCATTGAATATCAAAGTAAACTTATTGATAAAGTAAATAGAGCACTTAATTGCATTCACAGCATGGTGAGAAATCAATAACAAATGGGAACAAGAAGTAACAACATAAATCAAGCAAAAAGTCAGGAGAGGAAATTAACAGAAATTTTCGAATATGTGGCCACTTGAATGATATCCTCAACACCTTCTCCACATTGCCTCTCTTCATGAGACACCTATCATTGATGCCTGTTGAAGTCTCCCTGCCTGATAGCCAACCATCACTAGAGATCTCTTGACATTGCCTTGATGGAGAATTCCCATATAACAGGCTAGAAAATAAAACAATATAGAGAAAATAAAGCAAATAGAAATCCCAGAAACATTCAGAAATATGAGGCTGAACAACAGAAAAAAAGACAGCATTAAGTAACACAGAGGCCAAAAACCACAGCTGAAGCAAGGTTCACGGTAGATCTCTTGGAATAATGCAAAAAATCAAAAATGCAGAAGGAAATAGATTACTGTAATACAATGCAAACAGTGGTAAACAGATAATTATGAGATTAAAGAAACACTGAAAAAGCTCACTTTCGAACCTAGAGGATATTCAGAATGTAAAAAAACATTTGAGAAAGACTTTGAAGAAGTAATAATCGGCGAAAAGGAATATGCATTGAGATGGAACAAATTACATTACGAAGAAATATATGCATAACAATTACATGCAGGAATTGTAAACATAACAATTTCGAAATGATATTCAAGAAAAAAGAAATTAAATCATAGTTCATCAATCATGTAGCGCTTATTCTCAACAAGCATTTTTTGGCTTGGGTTGTATAATCCACTACCTGAAGCTCATGTAGGGTTTTGAAGGAAGCAAAATGAGGCAGGAGGGCAAGGAAAAGAAAAAAGATTGGAGAAGGGAGGCAAAGTTGTCGAGTGGATGGGAATATTTGCAAGGGTAACCTTTAATTCTATTTATTAGGAGATGTTCAAATTATTACAAGGTGAGACGACAAAGCCAATTGTTGTGGACAAAGAGAAGGTACTGGTTAAGAGAAATCCTATTTGCATATGGCTTCTTTAAAATCCTTTCACATTCACTTTTTCTGAGATTATCTTCATTTAAATTTATCTGTGATTACCTATCTACATTAGAACTCCATGAAAATCCTTTTCATATATCTTTTTTTGGGTAAACAATTTAGAATGTGAAAAACATTTGGGAAAGAAAAATGTAGAAATAATAGTTGGTGGATTGTAGAAGTAATAATATATAACTTTTTAAAAATTGCAGCTAGAGAGACCTAAAAAGAGATGATATCACGTTGGTGAACTAGGCATGCACACCAGGCAGCCCTGACTAGAGATTTTTCTACCTTGACATTTTAAGTTCAAATGTGGCCTTTTGGTGTAAACTTTTCTCTTTATAACTGAATATTCCACTCCGAATAAAAGTGTGAAGGCCACAACAGCACTGCAGCAATGTAATTATTTTCATCAGGTTCACAGGCTCTGCATATAGCGAATGACAAGCAGAAATCCAACATCATCCAATGAATTGATCACTTCTCAGATTTAACAGGTAACCTGGAAAAGGAAAAAGCTCTGAATTCTTCTATTTTGTAAGAATGGAAATGAATGAAAACTGAGAACATACAATTGTTGAGTGGATGAAAATGAGTGCAAGGGGTTGTTTCAGCTATTTGCAGTGGCTAAGGTGTGAAATATTATTGCAAGGAAAACTATGCTGGAAAAAAGGGGTTAGGTTAATAGTAAATACTTTTGAACTACATAAATTGGAATCTAATTTGAAGAATTGTGGCTCACAAAGGATTTATGATTTTGAGCAAATACTTTGCTTAGAATTGAAGAACTCTCCTAAGGCATGAAATAAAGTAAATCTGAGATGAGATGGAGAAAAACATGATTGATATTTTTGGAAAAAGCAAAGTGAGATGGAATGGTTGTGGTGAAGAACAATGTGGAGAGACTACATGTTATTACAGTGGGAAAAAGAGTAAGGAACAGAGTTTGGTTTCTTGGACATAAAAACATGAAGGTTTGTGTGACAAAGGTGATCTATGACAGACTAGTATTAAGGTAGTCGAGTACGCAAACCAAACACATTCTAGTCATTTAGGTAAACAGTATGCCAAAAGAAGACTACAGTGGAGGGGAAAAAGAATAATAGAGAAACTGAGGAGAAGCTAACGACAAGGTGATGCAATGTTCTCTTATGTCTCTGGAACGAGAGTATAGGGGAAGGTGAAATAAAATGTTGGGCACTACGGTCTTGAAGAGAATAAGAATAGAATAAAGGAAATAAAAATGAGAGAGGCAATGAGTGAGGGTATAGAATTCGATAAATCGACGGTGTTTGAACTATCTTATCTAAATTCCATTAAAACAATAAATGCCATTTTCCTAGTACATTTGCACAGATAATACTACCTTTTAAAAGTGAATTTGTGTACCATGTCTCCAGAAATCATTTTAAATTCCCTAAAGAATTTGGCTAATATCACATTGTTCCGGTTTTGAATATGTTTAGTTTTAGTTACACTTTAACAACGTAGGATAAATTATACTAGTCCTTAAAATCAAATTTAACGATTAACTTATCAAAATAACTTATATCAATCAGCAACCCCATTCCTACGAAAGGAATATTTTTAAGTTATTAGGCAAATGATCATGTCTGAAGTGATATGTTTTGGTTTACATTGTTATAAATTTATTGATGAACAAATTCACATGTTTATTCCTTATTTGCTGATATTCTGGAATATGAGTAGCAATCACGAACAATTTTACTATGCTACACTTCACCCCGCACACGGAGAGTTAAGTCAGAGATGTGAGACACTAATTGCATTAAAGTAACAGAGGGCACACGTGATAAAAATATTTGCAACTTACCCGGAAATTTGACAGAGCACCACGCACATTGGAATGAATTATTATTAGGTAATCTACCGGTTAAGGTAGGTTTTTGGATGGACACAACTATCAAATAAACATTTTGTGACTCCCCACCTTGCAAACTAATCTATATCAGGTCCCTCTTCATCTCGGTGTACTTCTTTCCTCCCTTCATCCCGTCCAACATCCCTATCCTGTTCCTACCCTTACCTCGCTTGCCCAACATTCTCCCCTCTATTACCCTCTTCAACATTCCACTACCGCTCAATACGCCTTTCATCCATTTTTCCTGCCTCCATAGGATTTCTCTCAACAAACCCCTCTCCTCCCCCACCATTTCTAGTACTTCCTCATTTGTTTTCCTTTCGGTCCATTTCACCTTCTCCATTCTTCTCCACACCCACATTTCAAAAGCCTCCAATCTACGTCTATCCTCCTGCTTCAGCGACCACGTTTCCGCGCCGTACATAGCTACGCTCCATATCAGAGTTTTTACGAGTCTTGTCTTAACATCCCTACTCAACGTCCCCGTCATCAACTCCCTCCTCCTTGAGAAAGCCTCCTTGCCTAGCGCAATTCTTCTCCTTATGTCCGTACCACTTTGACTGTATTGGTCCAAAACACTTCCAAGATATGTAAACTGTTCTACCTGCTCTATTTTTTCCCCGCCTATTTTAATATTTAGCTTAGCCTTTTTCTTTCTGGAAAATCGCATAACCTTTGTTTTATTAATATTGATTCTCATCCCATATTTATCGCACTGAACCTCCAATTCACTCAACAAAGCTTGCAACCCCTTGGCTGACTGAGCAACTAATGCTTGGTCATCAGCAAACCTAACCGATTTTACGAATTCGCCTCCGACTTTCATTCCTACCTCCAGTTCTTCCCATGCCTCTTTAATCATTTCCTCCACATATACGTTGAACAGCACCGGTGACAATGGGCAACCCTGCCTTACACCTCTTCCTAACACTGCCCATCCGGACATCCTCCCATGGACTACAACCTTGTCGTGGTGGAAGGGCTTGTGTGTTCCGATGACCCCTAGAGCTGTGCTGGCGGGAGTAATAATAATTACTCCTGGAAGGGTCACCCATGCCAGATAGGTCGAAGGTTAGGAGCCAGACGAAAGGTAGTCCACGCAGCGTCTGTTCCTCAGTGAGGCGGCTGCAATGGCGTCTGACCCCAGTGGGGCGGCCATTAAGTGATGGTGTCACGTTAAAAACACTATTGAGGAAGGCAACGGGAAACCACCTCAATTATCATTCCCAAGAAAATATGATGGACGCAAAACAGAAATTGGAATGAATATTAATTCGAATTTTGTTGACTTCCTTACACTAATGTTTGACACAATTATTATTTTTTCCCTATCTAAAGAAAAAAACTTTAGCAAAAAAGAGGATTCAAAAGTTCAGACTTAAGACTGATAGCACTTAATAATATAGCGTGAATGCACTCATTACATGAGACAGCATAAGATATACAAAAACAACTTAAATTAAAACTACCGTTCCGAAGTTGAAGAGACATTAGCAGCGCAGGATTCCCTAGGTTAAACTTTCCGATGAAATGAACAGACGAGCTTGAAAATTCGTTGATCCGATGCCTCTCTTTCCCGATTTGAAAAATTCGGCGTGCTCCTCTCTTCTGTTTCCCAGTTCCTCGAAATTCGAAATGTGGTGAAAAATGTAAAATATGAACTTTGATGATGCTGATTCCCATTTCAACGCCAATGCTAGAAGATGAGGAAGAGTTAACTTCGGAGAGTGAACTCGGTGATGTGCCTGAAGAGATAATAGATGCACTTAATTAATTTAATTGTGATTCAGGTGACGAATTTCCTGGATTCGAGTGATCTACCTATCCTATCATATATTTTATATGTACGTGTATATAATGCGATGTACTCTACGTATACGTGAAGTACTATGTATTAGAGTAAGTAAGTACTACGTATTAGAATAAATGAAGTATAGGAATTATGTTTCTTCTTTTTCTCATGGATTTATGAGATGAAATAACTATAATAGTAGCATATCTCATCAAAATAGAATGCAATTAGAAAGGCATGCATCCGGACAAATTTATTTTTGCGAAACTTATATAAATTATTGCATACAGAGCTGCTTAAATGTTTGGAATTTTTCAATTTTCATTATAAAACGCGTATCGTCATTTTTTTCGATCATCCGAACATTTTTGTATAGATAACGCGCGCGTTATCGATGGGAAAATACGGTACTATAAAAATGGAGACATTTAAGTTCAAATTTTATTTTTTGTATAGCATAAGGGAAACTTCAACTAAACTGGCATGAGATTACAATAAGTTTGGCTTCAGCCAATTTTTTGCATTATTTAAGTTGCCAGCCTGTTTTTGTATATTATGTATGGATTTTTGTTTCTTCAGAAATATCTGTTCTTGAATAATCTGACCTCATGGAAAATGATAAGTTCTTGGCTTATTTCAATGTCGAGTTGCCATTTTCTCAGAAGTAGGAAGTCTCAATTTGCCATTTTGAGGTCTTTCCTCAGCGTTACCCAGTTTTAAGTACATTCACGCAGTGTTTTCAGAATTAGATGTTAGGTAGTCAATAAAATGAATCCTTGTTTTGTGGTTATTTGTTCAAGTACTGTCTGTGTTGCCATTAAATTGCAATTCCACCCGTCTTATTGATGTTTCAAAAAATGCAATACAATTCATTTCTGAGCAAGCTACAACTTGTGTGCAATACTCTGTTAATCAGATGAGTAAGTGAAAGAAAAGATAATTTAGTTTATTAGAACGTTGTGTTAAACAGCAATTAAAGGTTATCTTTCTGCAGCTGATGACATCCAGCTGGCCAATTATGGTGGTGTGATATCTTCTCCCAAAGATCTTACCTTTATATTTTCCCAAGATCTGTTTTAGGTTTCTATGCAAACTAACCTAATGTTATTGCAATAAATGTGCTTTCTTTGGACCTTCAAAAACCTTTTGTAACCTACCATATAACTACATTTTTTAAAGCGTCCGTAGATTTAATTGCATTTTTATCTTACAAATTTTAAAATTGGTGTTTACTCTGGGCACCTATTTTAATGAGTTGAAAATAATAATCTTAGTGTCTTGATATGAAGAGCTGCAAATTATGCCACCGACTGCTCTTTATGCATACATTCTAATCTAAATTGTCAAGGATAATATACATATAAGTCTGAGACTGAGTTTAGAAAGAAGGAGAGACCTGGAAGAACTGGCGTATTTTTATGATGCACCATATGAGGGAGGTGAGAGTTTTATTCTGGAAGAAAGACATTTTTTATGATCCCCTAGGAAACTGATATTTGACTAGAAGAGAGTAAAATGCGCACTATCTTCATATAAGGTCTGTTCCAAAAGTAGTAGGACTGAGTCTATTAACAAACATTTATTGCCAGAATTTATACATCTACTCAAGAGTCTTTAAAGTATAACCCTTGTGCATTTACACACCATTGACGGGTTATCCTCGCCTTATACATCTTCTGGAAGGCGGCACCCAGAATGCTGCTAATCTCTCTCATCATGGTCTGTTGTAATGCTTCCACCAAACTGTGCTGATGTCCTTAATGACATTGTCTACAAAATTGGGACCCTAACTCATATGATTGAGAAGCTCTTTGCAGATCCATGTGTGAGTTTCCTTTGGTTCATCCGAGAGCACTCGTAGCACTAACTTCGCGGACACCTTTCTCATGCTCATGTTTTCAGTCACAAGTTGATGTTCATCACTTTTAGAGATGCCAAGTTCATCAGAAAATATGCAAACACTAAAATGGCGATCCACATCCAACAAAGCCTCTTGCAAGATTTTGGTCAGTGTTTGAGGTTGAAGGGCAAACTAAACGTTTGGCATCTCCAACATATTCTCTACCCTCCGGAGACAACGTGTGTAACTTAGAAACACCCGACCTGTCCATGACATTATCACCATAAGCTGCCTTGAGAATGTCACGAGTCTCTTTCCTGGTTTTGCCCAGTTTCACATAAAATGTGATGGCATAGTGCTATCCCAACAACTGGTTAATGACAGAGCGTAATGAGGTCACATTACAGAGATATCACAAGCAAACGATGCACACACTGCAAAGGTTGGGAGCCAACTGCCACTGGCCTCCAGTCTTTCCTGAGACTCCCCTCCCTCGCACCCAGCCAGAGAAACTGTCATCCGTTCATTCATCTATCTTGGGGGAAAATAAGTCCTACTACTTTTGGGACCGACCTTCTATGATGAAAACTCAAAAATAACAAGAAATAGCTATCCATACACATGTGACAGCCTGATATGTTTTACTGAAGAAACAATGTTTAATACTATAAATATACATCAATAAAAATAACTCGGAAATTTGATGGTATAGTATATGCACCTGTTGCAAGCAAATGTGCACCTTATTGACAATTGAAATGAAATTGTATTTACTTCGGTGGAGAAAAGGCTTTCCCTGGTTTACTGTTATTTTTTGGATGAACTGGAAATCTAATACATAAATTAGGATTATCATTTGCTTTAGGAATAGCATTTCAAATTCATACACTTATTCATTTCTTCCTTACATTCGGTAACATATTTAATGGAGTAGTGGGTCGCAGTGGTCTAGTGGGTAGAGCGTTGGACTTCTGACGTCTAAAGTAGTGTAAAGTTTTAAGGTTTAAAAAGCCTATCATAGGCTGCTAGACTACTGCTTCTAAAAATATCAAACTTCAAGATATTTTAAAATAAAATTTCTCTCGCCTGTCTCATGCTATTCTTTACTGTTTGCTTTCCCTACTTAAAATCCGATTTATAAATATTTCCAATTATTAGAATAGGTACACAGTTTCACCTATCCAGGAATTGTTTTACATGAAAATAAGCAATATAGTTCGGATTTTAAAAGAAGGATTGAATAAGATAAAAAAGCTTAGAGAAAAAGAGAAAGATTATGAAAAAGGCTTTGAGTGAAAATATAAATAAATAAATTGTGAAAACTTTGATATGGAGTATAGTTTTTTCAACTTGGAAACTTAAGTCACTGAGGCAAGCGTTGGATTAGAGACTTTTAAAAATGAGATCGAAGCAAAAACTAATATGAATGATTACAAAAACAAATAGAGACACTAGCCATCTGAGTCAAGAGTCTAAGTCAAGTCAACTGAGGCAAGAATATAGAATGACAATGGACTGTTGAAGACTAAGATAGAGAGGAGAATGCTGGGCTAGCAAGGTAGAGGAAGGAAAAGAATAGGCGTGTTGAATGGAGTGAGTAGATTGGTTTGTTGTAGCGCAGGGTTTTGCAATGTTTAATAACATGTTGAGGGGATTAAAAGTTGTGCAGTGGTTCACAGCCTCAGTATTATCTAAAACCTACCACACTTGACAGAACCATGTTGTTTTTATTACAGCTGTTGTTTCACAACTTAGGGTAGGTTTTGGATGAACCTTTTGGCTACACACTCCTAAGCCCTAACTAATATGGCACAAATATCTTTAAACCCCATGTACATGTAACAATTACTCATTATTTAGCTCTGCATAATTTCTACCTCACAAAATTTCATCCATAATTCTTATTATATTACTCTCTCTATGTTGCTTTCACATAATTTCTCATTTTACTCTCTTCAGCATCCCACTGCCTCTCAGTGGAGGTATCCTAAATACTTTTCCCGCCTTCTTTGGATTTCTCCCAATAGCCATAACTCTTCCATTACCATGCTTCTGTCTTTATCATTCTTACTCCTCCTGCTTATGGGGCACTATATGAGTTAATCATGCTATTCCTAAACCTATGCCTAGTTGTAACATAACCCTATTGATATCTCCCTGCACGTTCCAGCATTTTCCATGGATAAATACATCTAAGGTGGTGTTTAAATCACATTAGTCATATTGACCTAATTACTCAACAAAAATGTATAGTTTTCACCCTGTGGTAATTTCTTTTCCCTAAACTGTTCTCTTCCAGCTCACTCCTATCTCTACCTTCACCTACCACCGCATTCTAATCTCATATAATTATCATGTGTTTTCTTCCAGATACACCTGAAATTATTCAAACAAATGATTGTATCTACTTTTTCCGCCCTGTGCCTGCTCATTGGCAGGCACAGGGCCAGGCATTTAGACCAGCAATACTACTACACGATTGGATTTGCTTTTATTTCCACTAATAATATCCCGCACTTCACCTGTGCCTCATTCATTACCCTTCTCCTCAATTTCCTAGTCATTACAGTTGCTACACTTTGTTGACTCTCTGCCACTTCATTACTCATTATTTTGTATGTATTTATCAATCCAGTAATCCCAGCTATCTCACATTGCATTGGTCAGACATAGCTCTATTTCTATCCTCCATCTCTTTCTTGATGTTTATCCCTTTCCCAGTCCTCGGCACAACTCTCAATCTTCAAGTCCCATTTCTCTTTTTTGGCTCATTTTCTGCTGCCATCCACTCTGCTGTGCAAGGATATCATGCAAAGACAACCACTGTGGCATCACCATACGGCTGTCATACCTGACACAGTATCTTTGTGGACTGAGTCCTACAGCTTCCACAGCTTATTTTCACGTTATGTTTCGTCTTTATTTTTTTGGATAAGCAATTGATGTGGTTTCCTGTTGCCTCATAAGTAGTGTTTTTAGTTCAGCATCATCACTGTCAATGGCTACCCCACTGCAGACAGATGACACTGCAACTACATCACTGAGAAACAGATGCTTTTTATACAGCCTTTCATTTTTGCTCTTATGCCGGGAGAAATCCTACGGAGGCAGGAAAATGAATGAAGGGCATATTGATCAGCAGTGGGATGCTGAAGACTGTAATAGAGGGGGGTATGTTAGACAAATGAGGAGCGGGCAGGAACAGGACAGGGATGTTGGATGGTATGACGGGAGAAAGGAAGTACACAGATATGAAGAAGGACCGGATGTAGAGTAGGTTGCTGGGTTATGTTTTGCTTGGAGCCACAAAATATTTATTTGGTAGTAGTGACCATGCAAAACCTACCTTATCTGATATATTATCTAATAATGACTTTGACCTGTCTGGCACGGGAGCCCTACCAGGGGAGATAGATAACCTTTGCTCTCATCAGTGCATCTCTATGGGTCATACAAAAAAGCAAGTCACATGGTTCAAGTTAATGAGTGGTTCTCATTTGTGATGGGCCTCCCATGAGAAATTGAACGATAAAAACATTGAGAATTCACTTACTCCACGCTCATGCCCTAGTTTAGGATCCAAGGCCCACCAAATGTGACTGCGACACAACACTGAACTTGGTCCATGAAGACAGTCACTTTTTACGCGAGTTCTACTATGAAACCTTTATATTATTTGTAACACCACCCCTTTCTTCTTCCAGAAGAAGATCTTTATTCTTTCATATGTAGTTATATTGTTCAGAAGGGATATCAATCATTTTTACAGTTTGTCATTTTTTACCATTTCCAATGAAAACGCCCCCCTTTGGCATCTTGATGAAATTTTTAATTGCCAACAATCGACCAATTTGGATTCCACATTGTTGAAAAGATGTCATTATTCCTCAAACATAGCAAAATACCCAAAATATGTGCATTGGATGTATTTGATATTGATATATTCACATCTAAATATACACATTCATTAAAATGTTTCAAAGCATTGAGTTTCAGGTTAACGATCCAATAACTTGCCAACCCTACCGAATCACACACCACAAACCTAGGGAGAAAAAGTATTTTTAAATTCCGATCACATTAAATAAATTTTTTCATTGAATAGTCTTTCAAAATTTGTGATTTTAGAAATAAAAATTACATTTAAAATGTTAAAAAATGTATCCTAAATTAAACATTAAAAAACACAATTGAAAGCTTTTACAGGGATTCGAACCATTGATTTATAGTTATCAATCTTATTTAGAAAAATCCAGATCCTCACCGGCCAGTAGATAGTCGTGGGCTAAGTTCGGTTAGCTTAATTCCATGGGCAGTTGGGGGGTAAGTAAATTGCATGAAAGATTTACAGAATTAACTCATTGCCTATCCATCAATTCAGGAATCCCTTTTACCTTTAGGAACTTCTGTTTTTCTTTACTTTCCTTTTGTAAAAGTGCTATTCCGGTCAATAAATAAAACCTATGGGGCTAATTGTATCCCTAATCATCTGCATGCGAATATTCACCTGAAGCTGTTACATATGTGATGAAGCTGGAATTAAAATTTGGTGGAACATAGTTTTTCTAATTCTTCACCTCCTTTAAGACCTTCATTTTTGAATTCTTAGAAACTGCTGGAGATGCTGGGGCAGTAAATTTCCAAGTTAAGAGGATACCTCCGTAGCTTAACTGGTTAAAGTGCTCAGCTGAACATCAAGGGATCTGGGGTTATCTTCAAGTCAAGGTGAATGATTTCTACGCTCTGAAATCGTTAATTATTGAAGGCAGGAGAGTATACAGCCCCATAAAATTTGTCAATTAGAAACCTATGTCCATAAGTTTAACAATATATCCTGAAAATCTTGCAGACTCGCCAATCGAAATGAATTCCTTCTTTAAAAGAACTTGTTTAAGGTTTAGATCATTACGCTGATATTTTTAATTTACCCACAGGCTAAATTGAAGCAGTGATAAATAATTTTATTAGTCAAGTGTCTCATTAATATCTGATATATTTTCCAGGTTATTTTGTGGAAGTGATCCACAACTCAAAAGAATGCACTTTGTATTTCCATATAAATTTTTGTGGAAAACCAAAGTGTATTCTTTTGAGACATTATATTATCTTATCCTCATGTAAATATAGCCAGCTTCAATTCCATGTTGAATCAATTCAAAGTTATTCCAACTCAAGGTGGAGCGTTAACTGTCAAGAGGATCAGCCATCAAAACATCTTTTATTTTCACCATTAGCTGAATTGGCTGAAAGATGGATTGGACCCACGAATACCTCTAAGTAATGCCCAAATATAACACTTATCAGTACCAATGAAAATTGCAGTTATATGTACAAAATAAAGACAGTAAAATGTATCAAATAACAACAATGCAACCACAATTTAGGAAGCCTCGGCCAATCCAGTAAGAATCATTTTTATTCAGATTGAAGGCTTATAACGAAGTTAGTTTGACCAATTTAGTGTTAAAATAAACATAAATAAAAGATTCCTGCATAGGAACATTCATTATCTTCACCCTTAGGGTAGGAATGTTTAAAACTGCCCATTGACAATGCAAATTTTAGGCATTATCAAATCTTAACAGTAACATATTGTACACAGTAGGTACATACATAAATAGGAAGGATGGCACCTCACACAAACACACACAATTGGCATAATCACACAAAAAAACAAAGTATTAAGAAGGCAATAACAAACCATAAATGACCTCCTTTTAGAGTGCAAAAGTTATTCAATAAATCAAAAGTAGCCATACAAATTTGATTTGCTCAGAATTAAATGAAAAATACAATTAACTTTTGAAACATTTTTACACTCTTCAAGCAAGAGCTCATTCTCATTATTTGGTACAAAAATAAATTCTCTATTTGATTGATATATATGTATATACAACTCCAGGATTAATCATATTTCCTTGATACATCAGAATACAAAGGCAAAATAAAATGAGCTACTATTTACCTAATAAAACTAAGTGTAAACGCATTTTTAATGAAATCTGTCAAATACATGTAATCAAGTACCTACCAATGGAATAGACCAGAATTATACGTGGAAGTAAGTTTGTATGCCACTTCACATTTCATTTTTATAATTGATGATATCTTTAAAATTAAATATGACAGCCACATAACAGGTGAAAATCATTCCTTTGTAAAGAAAAAGGTCTATTTCCATTGCCTGATGATTACCTTCATAGTATTATAAAAGTTTGATTCCAGCAATAATAAAAGACATAAATGAATACCTTGGGCACAACTTTGTTGTGAAGCTGGCTGATGAATAAATGGAGTCTGATGAGGGGAAATTAAATTTTTCAACAGTATGAACACAGTTCCTGAAGAGAACTAACCTAAAAGTTGGTAACACCATTCGGCATACAATTATCAATGAATATATATTTTACCTTGTACCATGAAATTTAAAATTGCACATGCATGTACATATAATTATTCATTAATCACTTAGGACAATGGCAACTCATTTCTCTTTGTTCTCTGTGAGTGTTTATATCAAGAATACACCAAGCATATCGCCACCGCCCAATAAATATAATACATTCGTGCTGGCAAACAAAAATTGACTTCCAATGGCAAGGTGGAAAATTATAAATATGGACAAACAGCAACATTCATTTTGGTGGGGAATAATTATTCACTGAGGATTCACTCTAACTGATGAGCCTCTCACATCCACTACAAGGTATCACTCCACATTAGGATCAAAAAACAACGCTGTGACAGCAAACAGAATGAACACTATGCCACCAACCAACGTCACTGCAACAGAAAATAACAAACCTTTAATATCACAAAGAGCATGGTTCCCACAGGTCAGCAATTTCAAATGCAGGAAGTGGAGCTCAACATTGAGGTTAATAATAATGTTGTCATGATGCACTCATTTTCATTTGCATCATCATTCATCACCATTTCACAAATATCCATACAAGGGCAAAATTAATTTTTCTGAAGAGAGACTTATGGAACAGCTGTTCAATTGGGAAGGGAACACTCACCTGTCCGCACCGAGATTCTCTGCGCTATCATCCTGCCACCAAGGACAGCCATCCCAGTACAAATTGCATGGCCCAGAATACCACCTATTGTGACACCAATCACATCCTGTGCAAGAAATTATTCACTTATAAATTGTCTCTCATATCTGTGTACATACATACACCATTAATATTAAATAATATTTTGGAGTGTAAGAGGATGCCTCGGTAGCTTAACTGGATAAACCACTTGACCGGGCATTGAGGGATCCAAGTTCGAATCCCCGTCAGGATGAACGATTTTTACACTCTGAAATTGTTACATTAAATAATATTACTCTGGATTGGTAGTCATATCAGCCTTCAAGAATAAAACAGGCATTCCCTCTCCAAATTAGACCTTTCATTTTACTGATGCACATAACAATTTTAAAATTGACGCAGAGGAAGTGAAATTCACTACAGAATATTATTCTTGATGGCAAAAAAAAATTTCAATTTCTATGCATTTCACCTACTGTAGTTTCTGTTTCCTGATGAGGTGTCATTTCTCTCTTGGCTAAAGAATTGAGGCACTAGATTGTATAAACCATGCAGATTTCAGGGGCAACTGTCTTCCTTACGGTAGCTCTCAAGATCAGAGCATCGGTCCAGCAAATCAAAGACATGTAGTTTAAGTCTCAGTCAAGGAAACTTTTTCCTGCTTGGATACCTATGTGACTTCATGTGTGCATAATATCTAACTATAGGTGAGGATGCAACAACATTCATTATCCACATATTTCAGAAGAGTAGCAGTTAATAGAGTAAGCAAAGGTGAAATAGTGTTTATACCCAAACTAACGTTAGAATCGCATTGGTTAAGAAATTGACAAAAATGTTCACAAGTGTTTAAATAATGTTACTTAAATGCAAATAGTTGCTAAAAAATCTAGAATCTGAATTTCTTTAGTGCATGACACAATGTGGTCTCTTATACCCTATTTTGGTTATTTTATATGCCTACCCAAATATTATTCACCAAATATACTGACCATCTTTCTACCTGGCTTCAATGCTAAAAACAACAGTATGGCATGGATAATCACCATCTTGATGTGCACAGGAACATTGCATTTCTTAATTTAACGTATAACTGATGAACCATAGCCAAGCCGGCATATGTTGTAACACATGATGTTGATGCAATGATACTGGTAAATCTTACCATAAATAAAGTGGAATTAAATATGACCTATTTTTACTCTGTCAATGGTATGGCATTTTTGTTGAAAAGGAAGCTATTTCCAATAGAATATAGTTTCATTCTTTTGGTATATACCTTCTATATCTTAAAGAGAGAGAAAAAATTACAATAGTGTTCTGATAGCATGACAAGGTTAAAAGATTAATTTGAAACTCTTGGAATGGCCTTGTGTTAACTGGTTTCCACTGCAAATAGAAACTAGAAAAGAAATTGAGCCCAAGTCTAAAATATAGGTGGATGGCTTCTTCATTCAGGAGTAGTAATGTTAATTAATGTGCTTTCCCAGCACTATCTCCTTCCTATCAAGTCTTCCATCAGTTCAAGTTCTCCATCTACGCCAATGATCAGCTAACTCAGCTAATTGATCAGCTAACTCATTGTCCCCAATGATTTTGAATGGCCTCAGAAGTCTCAGAAATAAAGGCCTTCAAAAGACATGAAGACAATAAGTGCATCAGTCATCAAACCATCAGCGGAGATTGAGAACTTGAACCAAGAGGATCTCATTCAATGCTAATAACTATCCATGAATTCAGCTCTGTTCCCTTCAATAATATGTCGGCGATACTTCCCTTATCCAAGTGGAAAGACATCAAACATTTTTTCAAATTTCTAGTTAAATACAATACAATAAATACAAAATCTACATCTACATAATGCCCTTCAAACTGCTGTGAGGGCGTGTGGCAGGGGGTGTTAGGTCACGACCCGTAAAAGGGAACAATTTCATTTCAATAAGATGCGTGAATTCCATAAAGTTACACAAAAGGGACTTTGCTTTTGTTACTTTGATTGCTTTCTCTCATTACCATGACAGCTGATCTGTGCTGCTCAGCCTGACCGTAGTAGCTATTTTGGATGTTGAAGCACCCTATACTTTGTTTCACATACACATCGAATTGGCTTGACTTTCGCAAAACCATGATTTCACTTCATACAGATAAGTATGAAGTGAAATCATGATTTTGAGAACCTTGGTGCACTTGTCAATTATCAAGTATTTTGATACAGTATATCACTAAGTTAATGAAAAGTACTTAATAAAAGGTGAGGAACTATAACACTTACATAATACAATGGTTTTAAATATAGGATCTTATTAACTACTACACAAAATGTTTAAGTATTTACTATCATCCATAAAATGTACCAATAAAATTTAACCCTTAGTGCTTGAGGCCATTTCCGTGCGGACCAACCAGCAACTCGAGATGTTTCGTAGCGCTTTTGGTGACTTTACTACCTCAAACATAAAATGATTTCAAAGCAAAAGCAAATTTCAAGCTGCCAAAATAACAGTTTACGAAGGATTTTCGTAAGAAAAGGTACGTTGCAGCTAATTGATCTGCATGACTGACACCACCCATTAGCTTTATATAATTTATTACAGCATTAGGCTTCTTGACGGTAACTTCAACCCAACCTCTTTAAATTCTTCTCACAGAAATCATTCCTGCATGATTCCAATTCATCAAGCACATGACAACCCTCTTGTCTTTCCATGACAAAACCAATGCATTTCCCTTGCAGAATGCTACTGTCGATTTCCTGCCGAATTTTGGTTTTTTGATTTGGTTTGGCAAATCCTTCCTATTTGTTAGTATTGTTCCTGACAAGTGGCATTTCAATTTCAATAACTCTTCAGCTAGGATAAAGCTGGTGTAATACCAAATTTGTTTGAATAAAAAGGTATGTAACTGACATCATTCCGTGACCAGTACTCTTGCAAATTCGCGAGTAGCATTGTCCCCATATTTATTATAACGCCAATAAATGCCCACATTTCTTCGGTAGTCACACTGTGCCAAGTTCGCCATATCGAGAACGGTGATAGCGTCTTGTTCTCTAACTTTCTTCTAGCGTAATTACTTGTTTCTGTAACTACTTCATTTAAGAGTTCATCAGTAAAAATTAGTTTAAAAAAATCTAACAGTTCTTTCATGTCTGCAAATATGTTCGGTCCTACAGGATTGTTGCCGGCTATAAATGGTATTCTCAGGGGTATTTCTTCGGATTCTGGACAGCTAATCCATTCAGAACTGTCGGATTGTGGTTCTTCTCCAGCATCACTGTCACTTTCACCGTCTATTATTCTAATTTTTCACCTTCTTACACCTCTTACTTCATCATTGTCATCATCACTGCTCACGCTCTCTCTATCGTCAAGTTCTCTGTGCATAGATGTAATTTCCTAGTTTAGCGACTCTAAATCAAACTCATCTTCACTAGAGCTTATTTCATTATTATGTTCCATGGTAATGGGGATCAAAAACTTCAACTTTTCTAGACTCTTTGCCACGACTGTAAGGTTCGAACTGAGACCAAAAATGCAATCCGGTTCGTGGTTGCTTACTAATTTCAGATAAGAAAGTCTTCTCTCCATTTGAAGGAACTAAGGATAAGAGAGTCTTATCTCCATTTGAAGGGATATCATTTCACACTTCATTAGATTATACAAACAGAGCATAGGAACCCGCGTCAAAGGAACTAAACGTAAACAACTATGCGCATGAAGTTACCGCAGCATACGAAGTGGTGAGCGACAGTCACCTCTCCAGTTGCGGCATGAAATCACGTGGTGAGTGAGACTCACCTCTCGAGTACAAAGGGTTAATAAAGTGCAGTGGCACACTTCTTCAAAAGGCATCAATAAATTTTGTTTAATTTCTCCCAACTCTTTGAGTACATTTTGGAGATGAAGCCATCATGCCTTCCCCCAGAAATGACTAGCCTCACCTCTCTTGCTGCCAGGATGATGGTTGTTAGCTGTGACCTATCACCCCACTCTGCCAGGAATGTTAAAGTAAAAGACTGAAGTAATATCCTGGACACAAATGATATTATGCTTGGCTTTTTGCGTGCTCCTCCTGATTCAACATCTGCAGTAAGAGATGCATTTGCCTCTTTCTCAAACTGAAATTAAGAACAAATCAAGTAGTCAATGAATCAATGTACAAGCATGTAAATTGGATGGATTCAATGTGAAAACAACTTTGTACTATGACATTATAAATCATGAGGGTGATGCACTATTTCAGCATCACTATTCCAATACTGAAGAGGTACGTGTGATGCCATTGCAGTAATGAGATCACTAATCGAGAGGAATATAGAATACAATATAGAATCAATACAAGTATTTGCCTGTTTCGTAGATTTCGAATAGGCCATTGATAGATTGAATTGGGAAAACTAATAAGTATATTGCAGAAAATAGGAATGGATTGGAGGGACAGGAGACTGATCCGCAACCTGTACATGTCTCAGACTGCTCAGGTGCGAGTGGGGAACGGAGAGTCCGGATGAGCAGTGTTTGGAAGAGAGGTAAGGCAGGGTTGCCCATTGTCACCGGTGTTGTTCAACGTATGTGTGGAGGAAATGATTA
Organism: Hetaerina titia; assembly: GCA_037158775.1. NCBI lineage: Eukaryota > Metazoa > Arthropoda > Insecta > Odonata > Calopterygidae > Hetaerina > Hetaerina titia. The sequence goes on from CM073775.1 coordinate 101,274,835, forward strand.
AAGAGGCATGGGGAAAACTGGAGGTAGGAATGAAAGTTGGAGGGGAATTCGTAAAATCGGTTAGGTTTGCTGATGACCAAGCATTAGTTGCTCAGTCAGCCAAGGGGTTGCAAGCATTGCTGAGTGAATTGGAGGTTCAGTGCGATAGATATGGGATGAGAATCAATATTAATAAAACAAAGGTTATGCGATTTTCCAGAAAGAAAAAGGCTAAGCTAAACATTAAAATAGGCGGGGAAAAAATAGAGCAGGTAGAACAGTGTACATATCTCAGAAGTGTTTTGGACCAATGCGGTCAAAGTAGTAGGGACATAAGGAGAAGAATTATGCTAGGCAAGGAAGCTTTCTCAAGGAGGGAGTTGATAACAGGGACATTGAGTAGGGAGGTTAAGACAAGACTTGTAAAAACTCTGATATGGAGTGTAGCTATGTACGGCACGGAAATGCGGCATGGAAATGTGGTCGCTGAAGCAAGAGGATAGACATAGATTGGAGGCTTTTGAAATGTGGGTGTGGACAAGAACGGAGAAGGTGAAATGGACCGAAAGGAAAACAAATGAGGAAGTGCTGGAGATGGTGGGTGAGGAGAGGGGTTTGTTGAGAGAAATCCTATGGAGGCAGGAAAAATGGATGAAATTGAGCGGTAGTGGAATGTTGAAGAAGGTAATAGAGGGGAAAATGTTGGGCAAGAGAGGAAAGGGCAGGAACAGGATAAGGATGTTGGACAGGATGAAGGGAGGAAAGAAGTACACAGAGATGAAGAGGGACCTGATCTAGATTAGGTTGCTGGATTGGGTGTTGTTTGGAGTTACAAAATGTTTATTTGATAGTTGGATCCATCTGAAAACCTACCTTAACCGGTAGATTACCTAATAATAATATTCCAATACTCTCATGAGTACCAAACAAAACTCTCTATCTTAATTTAAGAATGATAAAGCAGTAGTTTCACCCCCAAGAAAATAATACTAGACAATAAAAAATTAACTTAGAATAACACCTACATTACACGTGAACATAGAATGTATTTCTAAAATTTGAGCTAAACTATTAATGCACTGAATGGTTGAGGCCTTAACTTTGTAGAATTCCATTATTAACTTAGGAGAAAAATTATATCTTTGCTTTCTACAGAATAGACTTTATTCGTCGACTAGTTTCGTTTACACTGTAACATCATCAGGACTAGTGGTACAATATACATTTTTCTGAGTTATATACTAATTTCGGGTGGCGGATGGGAAGTGAAAGGGAAGGGAAGGGAGGGATGGGAAGTGAGGGAGTGTAATTAAGGAAAGGGTAGGTATGAGGGGGAGGGGGGGGGGGAAAGGGTTGGTAAGGGAGCGTGGGTCTGCGTCATGGGGATTTTTTGGGGTGTAGAATAGGAATGTCCAGGAGGGGTGAGTGGAAAGGGAAGAGGTGGTCATTGGTTATCCTTTCCTTCCTCTTAACCATTTTTACAATTTCTAACTGCTCCCGGATATCCAGCTGCGTCCCTTTCTTCACTCCGTGCAGTAATTGGGGGGTGAAATCCGCTCGGTGGCCTTCCTTCGAGAGATGGGTTGCGAATTGGGACATTCCAGTGTTCTTCATGAAATCCCTCCGGTGTTCTTCCGCTCGAACCTTTATGCTCCTTCCTGTCTGACCAATGTACTTAACAGATATAACTCCCCCCAAGAACTCCATATTAGTGTCATTTGATGTTGTAAACTTATTCACCAGTGTTCCAAGAGAAGAAGCAGTGCTCCTAGCAAAGAAAGTGCTACACAATGCTAAAACACCAGAAATTATTTGCAATGAACTCATATCTTTATTGACAGTGTGTATAAATCAGAATTATTTCTTGTTTAATGGAAACCTGTATCAACAATTGGAAGGTCTAGCTATGGGCTCCCCCCTATCACCTCTGCTGGCTGAAATATTTCTGAATAACCTAGAAATAGAATTTTTCAAAAGTGAAAATCCTCTACTTAATAATGTGCACTACTGGTTCCGGTACGTAGATGATATATTATGTTTGTGGACAGGTACGAAGAGGCAATTGGTTAATTTTCTTAAACTCATCAATTCATTAAGTTCAAGAATTAAATTCACCATGGAGGTCCAAGAGGGTTATAGCTTGAATTTCCTGGATCTCAATATTTCCATTAAAGAGGGAAAACACAAATTTTCAATTTTCCGCAAGCCTACTTGTACAGACCAGGTCATCCATGCATCCTCGAAACATGCATTTCACCATAAACTTGCAGCCTTTCACAGCATGCTACACAGGGCATTAGCTATCCCTTTAGACCCCTCAGCCTTCACAATGGAAATAACCAATATTAAAAAAATTGCTCTGGCCAATGGATACACAGAGAAATTGATTGATGATTTGCTAGATAACAAAAAGAAAAAACTTTTATTCAGAGAAATTTACTGTCCCCCACCCAGAGACCTAGCTTCGTGGCAACGCATCAAATATGTAGGAAAACCCTCCATTAAAATAGGCGGTGTACTAAAGGATTTGAACATTAAACCTGCCTTTTACAATAACAAAAACCTAAGGAGTTTGCTACCTACAGTCAAAGACCCCATGAAACCAACTCTCCAGAGCGGGGTTTACCAATTACAATGTGGCGACTGTGACGCTAAGTACATTGGTCAGACAGGAAGGAGCATAAAGGTTCGAGCGGAAGAACACCGGAGGGATTTCATGAAGAACACTGGAATGTCCCAATTCGCAACCCATCTCTCGAAGGAAGGCCACCGAGCGGATTTCACCCCCCAATTACTGCACGGAGTGAAGAAAGGGACGCAGCTGGATATCCGGGAGCAGTTAGAAATTGTAAAAATGGTTAAGAGGAAGGAAAGGATAACCAATGACCACCTCTTCCCTTTCCACTCACCCCTCCTGGACATTCCTATTCTACACCCCAAAAAATCCCCATGACGCAGACCCACGCTCCCTTACCAACCCTTTCCCCCCCCCCTCCCCCTCATACCTACCCTTTCCTTAATTACACTCCCTCACTTCCCATCCCTCCCTTCCCTTCCCTTTCACTTCCCATCCGCCACCCGAAATTAGTATATAACTCAGAAAAATGTATATTGTACCACTAGTCCTGATGATGTTACAGTGTAAACGAAACTAGTCGACGAATAAAGTCTATTCTGTAGAAAGCAAAGATATAATTTTTCTCCTAAGCTAAACTATTAATTTAAGAAAACTTTCGTTAATGCCAACATTTTTGTGCAGCAGTCGCAGGGGACTTGCTCCAAATCACAAATAATGACCCAGGTTTTCTCAAAAAAGGTCATACCTGGAGATGGTCATAGGTCTATGGCCCTGACCTTGAAACAAGAGCCCAGTCTTCCCAACAGCTGGTTGACAAATGATGCAGCAGCTGATGACCATTCCAAAATAGGATTTAGCCGATTGTTTTGAAAAGTGGAAGAGATGCTGAGATAAGTGTACGAGGCCCCAAGGGGAGTACTTTGAAGGGGACAACTAAGGCCTCCTCTTTGTTCTAGGAAGGCTATTTTTCTGAAGATATTGCATGGCTGGATCCTTTCCAGACAGACCTCGTTTGTAAGTAGTAGCAGCAGGGCAACACCCTCGTTAGCCCAACGCGTATTAATTTTCACAGCAGCACCACATGTGAGAAATAACTAAATGTTCTACATTGCCATGTATTTAAGATTTACTAGGGAATTTCTTTAGGAAAACCTTTCAATGAAATTTTAAAACTCGGTTGCTTACTACTGACTCAAAACAGTGATATTATTGACATATGCAAAAACTTAAACCGTTTTCTATGCATGATAATGCAGGCAAAAAATACTTAATAGTATTTTTTTAATGAATTGGGTTACACTTATTGGTCAAACTTATACCTAGTATCCTATCGGCCCATAAGATGCAGGCAGATTTAAGGGCACATATTGTGAAAAAAGTGCAACTTACAGGCCATGAAATATGGTACACTCTTATGATCTGGCAAAAAATTAGTGGGATAATTTTCACTGACTATCTTGAAAAAGGAAAAACTATCACTGGCGAGTATTATGCAAACTTAGAGCAACGTTTAAGTGAAGTAATCAAGCGAAAGCGGTTACATTTGGCTGAGAAGAAAGTGTTGTTTGATCGAGACAATGCACCAGCTCACAAATCCATTATTGCAATGGACAAATTTCATGAATTAAAGTTTGTATTGCTACCTCATGTACCTTGTTCGCCAGATTTAGCCCTCTCGGATTATTTTCTGTTTGCAAACTTGAAAAAATGGCTCGGTGGTCAAAGATTTTTCAACCGGGAAGAAATTATGTCGGCAGTAAATGGCTATTTTGAGGATCAAGACAGTTCATATCATAAAAATGGTATATCAAACTTATTGAGCATCGCTGGAAAAAGTTAATAGAGTGGAAAGGAGATTATGTTGAAAAATAAATACATTTTTTCCAAAATTGTTGTGTTTTCTTTGTTGGGTCAGGTACTTCTGGGATTACCCTCGTAAATTCCTGATTACTTTTTGGACTGTCGAGTTAATTCTTCAAGTATTTGATGTTGGCAGCCTCGTTGCTTAGCAATCTTGCAGGTTTGGAATGAAAAACATTTTTCGTAAATTTTTTCCTTTTGGTCTTCAAATACAACTTTTAATGACATTTCATTAAGCCCTGCACATTTACTGTGAAATATTAATGGACACTGGTGACATGAAATGAACTAGTCATTAATTTTGATCAAGTATTTGCAGGAACCACATTTTTGAGTGCTATGTTCAGGTGCCATTTTGTTTATTATGTGAGGGCTAGATAGGTGGAAACCCATAGATGCCATGCACAATTGATCTAGTTTCTGTTAGGCTACAAGGCAATCACCTTGCTCTGTCTGCCTGGGGTCTCTAGGACATAATTAATATTATTGGTATCCTACCATTTCAGGTAGGTTTTGGTTGGCCATTAACAGAGTAATGATAAATTTCTCTCCCTCTGCTAATACAATGTAGCCTGACACTACAAAAAGCCTCTCTTCAATTCCAAATACTTCCTTCCTCCCTTCATTCCATCCAACATCTCACTTCCAATCAACATGCTTTGCATCCATTTTTTTCATCTCCTTATGATTTCTCCCATAAATCTCCTCTCCTCCCCCATCACATCTAGCACTTCCTCTTTTGTTTACTTTGACTTAAGCAAAGCTTTTGACATGCTAGATCACGAAATAATACAAACAAAATGTCAGATGCTGGACGTAAGAGGAGTTCCTCTGAGTTGGTTAAAGACATATTTATCTAACCGACAACAAAAGGTTGTCTTCTACAAAGATGGAAATATTTTTCTCACATCCCCACTCCAGGTGACCAAAGGAGTACCTCAGGTGTCTGTGCTAGGTCCAATATTTTTTTATATATTTGTAAATGATCTACCCATAAGTTTAATGATTAACTGCAAAAAATGTGTCATGTATGCTGATAATGTGAGCATCATGAATAGATATAACTCACTGAATAACTTACTGGATTCTGGTGAACTGGGGATAAAGGCAATATGACTGGTGTAACAGTAATGGCTTGGTCCCTAAAAATAGTAAAACACAAATGATATTTTGTTATCTAAGGCAGTGTGTAGCTAGCAATTTTGACTTTCAAGGTAATATTTGTGATATCAGAGTAGTACAAAATTTAAAATTTTTAGAGTTATATGTCGACCACCATCTTAATTGGAATGAACATATCTCCCAGGTATGTAAGAAAATTAATTCAGTTTAATACCAGATTTGTTTAAAAGCACACTCTTAAGTTTATGTCCTAAAAATGTCATATTATGGCTTGTTTAACTCTGTAACTTCTTATGGAATTGTAATCTGAGGAACATTCATTAAATAAAATATTTTCAGTTCAGAAAAAATAGACTAATTTGCAATCAACCTTATTGTACACATTGCCCACCTCTTTTTAAATATTTAGGAATATTTGCTGTACCTCTTGCATAAATCTACCATGCAGAGGCTTATGCTAAGGAAAACAAGAGTGAATTGATAATGAATAATAGTAATCACTGCCATAAAAACAAAAGGTGTAAAGATATACATCTAAAATCATCAATCCTGTCCATGGTAGCTAAACGATCAACATCAATGGGTATGAAATTGCTTAACAATCTGCCTAACCACTTAAAAAATAAAACAAGAATTTCACTATTTAAACTGAATCTATTTGCATACATGGATGATGTGTGTTGTTATAGTGTCAATGAATATTTGCATAAAATTGACATTTTGATTCATAAAAACGTCAATATGAAGATTTTCCATTAAGTTACGCCAGAAACTGTTTTATTTGCATAAAACTTAATTTTATAGGTCTTTCCTGTCACGACTGTATTTATATTTGGGAACAATGTAATCTCCATTCCACTGATAAGTTCTATGTTATATTTTGCACATGACAAAGTTTTGCACAAGATGGGTGATTTGCTTGCTCACAGCTGATTGAAAAGAAATTCGGACAACACTTTCCTAACAGCGCTAGGTGCACTTTTCAAAAAAACAAGAGTGATTTTCCACATTGATACATGACAATTGATGAAAAATGGAATCACAATTACAAATTCACACAACAGGCTAAGCAGCATATAAAAGGCCTGTTCTGAACATCCAAAGAAGGTGATGACGGTTAAGATGAAGGGAAGGTCATGGCATCAGGTTTTTTGGGTGAGACATGAATTCTGTTGACAGACATGCCAACTTTCAAAAATGAAAAATCGGGAGGACATGCCAACTTTCAAAAATGAAAAATTGGGAGATTTTTAGAAGTGTATCACGAAGTAATCACTTTTAATTACCACAATATTTGCATGGCACCTTAATCCCTTTATGACACTTTGCCAATTTTTAATGAATGTCACACTTTATTAACATGTTAAGCTAAGTACACAATTTGAACAGTTCATCAAGAACGTAAGAAGGAAAAATCGGGAGTCTCCCGCTTAAATCGGGAGAGTTGGCATGTCTGTGTTGATCTATTACCTCAAAGAGGTTAAACAATAATTGGAGAGCACTATTCTTACATGCCAACAAAACTTAGTGAAAGCAGACTGGACTTGCAGAAGAAAATTGAGGAATTTACAGTATGAAGTGCTCGAGCATGCACCCTATTCCCTGGATTTGGCTCTCTGGGACTTACACCTCTTCTTAAAACTCAAGCGTTTCCTTGCTGGTCAATGATTTTTGTAAAATAAAGAAGTTATTGTGGATGTAGAGTACCTACAGCCAAGAAATTTTCAGATTGCCCTTGTGTAAGGTACAAGGAAAACAATAAATGCAAATCTCCACCCCATTACATGAGGTGGTGGAAAGGCCAGAATACCAAGACCTGGCACACCATGGGATGGCAAGATGCAGTGAATGGCATGGGGTAACCCATCCAACCTCTGCCCCAGTACATATTGCTTTGGCTGCAATTAACATTCAAATTAAGTCATCCGTACTTCACAAATTATAACAAAGTAAATACATTTCTTCAACCAATTCTATTGTATTTTATGAATAAATTTGGATGCTTCTGCACATTTTATCAATTTTCATTACTTTTTCCTTTACTTTGCTGTCTTTCCACATCTTCTTAAGATATCTAAAACAACTAATTGACTGAAGATTAGAGATTCAAACCAGGATCCCCTGATTATTATGAGAAAATCTCATTCCTTGAAAACCTTTAAAGATTCACAGTTTTTGGGAACTTTTTCTCACCAGCCAAAGCAATTTTCTAGAAATTGAGAAATCCAGGTTTCAGGGAGAACACTTTTTATGAAATGAAATTCTGAAAATGTGTGCACACCCATACGTAACCTATGTTCTCATGTGTGCACATACCAATAAACACCAAAGTTATTTTTGTGGAGGTTTTTTTCTTGAATTCCTCATTCTTTTCAAATTTCACAACACTACCTTAAACAGCTACACACGGGTCAGAAACCTTTGAAGCCACCTCACTTATGAAAAGACGTGCTAAGATTAAAGTGCTAGAATGAACAATGATTAAACATATAACATACCTCATCCTCCCTTTTCCTCAAGTCTAATTGAACTTCTTCAAATTCTTCCTGACCTTCTGTTGGAGACATGTAGTAGCCCTCCTTAAGCATTTTTAAGCCAAATATTGCAAACAAAGCCGTAGAGATGTAATAAGTAAGTGCTCTTGGGATGATGGTGGCTGCTAGTCCAAAAACAGCTGTAAAAAGGATTTTATTGTTTATTTATTCATTTTTTCGTACCCAGCTAGCAACCACTAGAGTGTCTGGCAGGAGGTGAATACTCACCAAACTAATTTTGACCCAAATATCAATACCTCTACCACAATTAGACATTATTCTTATCTCTTATAGTTTGTGGAAAAATGGCATCTTAAATCTATCTGTTCTACACTTAATCTCTCTATTTTAATTGACATCATCTCTCCTACCATAGTATGATGGGTGTAATAATACACTTCCAAAATCATTGCTAAAGAGATATCCTTCCAATTGATCCAAAAGCTTCAATCTGTAATTTAACCTTCGCTCCATGAGTGATTCCCGGTCTAGCACCTCTAATATTTTTGATAAATCCATCTAATAAATCCTAATTTTTGCTAACTTATTTCACCCAGGAGAGGTCGTGGGTAGGGTATCGTCAAAGTATTTAATCAAGTCTACACATTCTATTTTGGTGTTCCTGATGCAGCAGGTGTTTGGGTGGGAATTGCCCTTATTCTAAAAGTGCATCACTATGCAACATTTTAAGTTTAATTCTAATTGCCAAGTGTCGCATCAGCATTGAAGAGCATTAAGGTCATCTAAATAAGCTTCTGTCTCTTCAGTATCACGGATATCAAGGTAAACCCCTGCATCAACCGCAAATAAACATATCTTACCACTGACTACAGAGTCAATGTCGTAAACGTAAAGTAGGAATGAAAGAGGTCTGATGACACTTCCCTGGAGAACACCTGAAGTAAGTTCTACAGTATTTGAGCAAACTTGATCTACGAGTATCACTACTCTTTATACCCGATCATTCAAAATGTCTTTAATCCAACCCTAGATATTTTTTATCAATGACATGTGCTTTACTATTTTTTTACAATGAGGTCCTTTGTTGAAGCTTCCTTAAAATCTAGAAAAATCATGTGTACTGTGACATTGCCCTCTCCTGAAATAAGAATATCATTACCAAAAAGCCCAAGATGTGTCTCACAAGATCTACCCTTTTGGAAACCTTGTTGGTTTTTCATCAATAACTCCTGACTACTGAGATGTCCCATTATCAAACTAGCAACTATATGTTCCATGACCTTGCATGAAATGGATGTGAGGGAAATAGACCTGTAACTACTCGGTTCCTCTATGTGTCAATTTTTAAATACTGGTACTACTTTAGCCATTTTCCATTCCCTGATAACCTTGTGATCTAGTAGCAATTTCTTAAATATTATTTCTAGATAAATCGCAATTCCCAACATTAGTTCCTCAAATATATGAGTGGGTATTTGATCGGGTCCGCAGAATTTGTTAGGCTTAATATTTTTCAGCAAATGTTCTATTCCATTATATGAGATTTAAATTTTGGGCATCGGTTGACCGGCACGATTCGGTAAGCTATTGGAGACATTTGATGATACATTGGTGAAGATGCTTTGAAAGAAGGAATTTAATAAGCTAACCTTTCCCAAACTTCTGGTTACTCTTTTGCGTTCATCACTTTTGAGTGAATTAACTATTGAACTATTTCCCTGAACCTTACTGGCATTCGACCAAAATGCTTTTGGATTCCATTTCAAATTTCCCCTTGATCTTTCCCTTTTGAAGTCGCCGAATGCTTTCTGAAATTCATTCATGGTATTCACTCTAGATAACTTTTACCATCTAGGTTCTGTGTTATCTTTTATAAATTTACTGGGAATGAACTGATTGACTACTGAGTTCATGCATGCACTTTAAGCCATTGTAGTTCCCTTCTTTAAACAAGTAAATTTTCCTTTTAGGCTTCTTATTTCAGACCCCATGTAGCAAACATGCAAAAAATTGCCCTGTGGTCCCTGATTCCCTTAATAGTTTCTGTAGTTAAGACTTTTCGAGAACATTCATTGCTAACAAATCAAGAATATTAATGCCCCTAGTGGTGATGTGACAAGTTGATGCTAGAAGTTCAACACAAAAGAATTCAATAGTGATTCACAGATATCTTTGTTTTTACCCGTTTTAAAACTGTATGTGCTCCAGTCAATAGATGGAACATAATCTCCACCGATTATAACATCGTGATCAGTGTGTTGGGATTAGAAAGCTTTGATCTGCTGATCTAATTCTAGTGCTGAACTATCTTTGTCGCCTGGCGGCCTGTAAAATGTGCGTACTTAATTTTAATTTCAACCACAAACAAGTCACAATAAATTTAGATTAATAACAGCAAGTCTCAACCATAAAAATTATTTTACTGTAATGAATGGAAGGCAGCTTGTTATCTCACATAAATCATTACATTATCAGAAAAAATACAGTTGCTGTGCAAGGATTAGATTTTTTCTGGCTAGAAAAATAAGAGGATCCAAAGTAATAAAATCATTTCATTTACATAATTCAAGAACTCAAACCACAACTAAAAAAATATACACAAATAGCAACTTGAAATAAGCATGACAATGCCATGAGAGAGCATTACCTAGATTTAATTGTAATGGACCAGTAAAAAGGAGTTCATTACACACGAAGCTTCCAAACTAATTTAAAGGTGAATAAATAACATGAAAGTTCATAATTAAATCAACATAATATCTTTTAGACAACAAATACAGGGGATGAATTCCCGAATTATGACGTCTCAAAGCGGCAATTGTTTATATTATTAACAAATGAAACATTTACTGGACATCAATAATATTTTTATAAGTGGATTATCAATGGAACTTAGACGTGCATTCACACATCACCTGAGACGAATTAAAGTTACAATTATATTTACTTACATATTATAAGTAGTAAAACTACAATACTAGCTATTCTCAAGGCTGAACCAAAAATATTTGAAAAGATTATTCACCGAAAAGGGCTCGGGACATATTACATTCTTCATAAACGTAATGTCACAGGCAAATTTTTGCACAACTTAATTAAGAAGCTCTGGGTACTTATCAAAAGAAGCAATTAGCCTGAGTTTAATTTCCTTTGCAAAAACAATAAATTTTAGAATCGAATATAGGTACTTTAATCGAATATAATTCGAGAACCAAATATAGAATCACAAAATTATGATTACCAGATAAGACAGTCATTAATGCTAGTGCTGTGATGGCGCCCATGAAAACTGTACACCTAGGGTGTCTCATGGCCATGATAGCAGCAATAAAGAATGTTTTGTCTCCCAGCTCAGACACGATGATGACTGATATTGAAGCAACAAAGGCATGTACAAAACCCAAGCCTTTCTTTGTTGAGGATTCCATCGTAACTCCATCATTTTCTGCATGGCCCCTCTGTAAAATAAACTGATGCGTTTAAAATACTCTCACAATTCTGAAATATCGAACATTAAGTGTCATAAATAGAATAAACCGAGTAACATGCAAAAATACGATCTAGTATCAAATAAGTTAATACGCACGACGAATAAGGCAGTATTTACAATATACGCAAGTCTGTGCAGAAATAACTAAACCGCAAGGGTGCAAGTATCTGAAAAAATACGTAACAGGATCACGTTTATACCTGGGTAGGTGGAACTTCATACTTCATCTCCAAATCAATTGGCTCTTTCTCAGCGTCCACTGACCGTATTGCCAAACTGCATACACAGAACACCAATAACCACCATAAAATGGTAGCTTTTGCAGTATAATTTATCATTTTTATATTTAGAATGATGCCAGGTGATATATTATTCAGATGGATATTCTGTCAATGAGTAACAATAAAATTACGAAGGGCTGGAACAAACAGATTACACCACAATAAAGTTGACTTCACACTTCAATGTTTCCCTGAGTAGCCACCGATAAATGCACTGTATCAATTAAAAACAATACTGGACGGATATCGAATACTTGTCGGTATAAAGGGATAAAATACTTTGAAAACCACTATATAGTTCTGGTAGCGTGTTTCGCCAAGTTACACATCATCATTCCGGTTAATATGCGATTAGAAGAAAAACAGCCAAAAAAATGTGATAAGTAACCGGATCGAGTAGAACAGCTGATAAGAAATATAATCATTCACTCACGTCTTCAAGTCAACGTAGTCAAAATGTTTACTGTGAAGTGATCTAAAAGATCAAATAACAACATCCCGTGTCACTTTCCATGATTGCGCACAAGGAGTGATTTCTTAAACAAATGACGTACGATTTTTTTCTTCTCTCACATTGCGATAGCGGGAGTACCGTGGTTGGGTGGCTAGTTTGTTTGTATACATGGTGGTTAATTATTAATAGCACTCGGTATTTCCGTTGTTTATTGGAATTATTTGATCACAGAATGTAGGAGCATCAAGAAAGGAATGGTTTTCTGTTTCCTTATAAATCCACAATCATTTTGTGCGACATTTCTCAGATAGAATTAGTCCTCTTGATTTTGTTTATCGGCTTTACGGACATGGATAGTTTGCCGTTTGAAATGCTCGAGTACATACTGAAATTTGTGGATGGCCGTTCGTTGATTAGAGCTAAAGCTGTATGCAAAACGTGGAAAGAAGTGGCTTCATTATTTGACCAGGTACTACATGCCTTAGTATCACAACATTTACATATTTCTCGAAAGAGTATTGTCTGGTTGTATGGATAAACAATTTTTTCCATCCATGAATTCATTATTTAGCTTTTATATATTTCCTTATGACAAACTTTAATGAACGCGATGGTGCACTATTTTACAGAAACAATGCCATTGGAAAAGATTATGTTTCAACGAAATATCGCGTAGTGTCCTTCTGGAATTGACCATAAAGAAGTATCCGTACTGGCGACCGAACAGCGAAAATGATGAACAGTTAAACTGGAAGGACCTCTACGTATCTTGGTCGCATTGGAGGGTTCTCAGTCGTTTTATATATCACATTGACGTACTTTCGGAGCATAGGTCTTGTTGGGTTACATGCTTGAAGCTTGTTGGTGAGACAATGATTTTATTCTTTGGATTTTAAATATTTGGTGGCAGTATGGCTCACTGTTTACGAATTCAAATGAAATATTTTCAGATAACTCCGTAGTGGTTGGATTACATAATGGGGAAATCAGGTCATGGAAATTAGCGGGTGATGATCCTTTTCTTTTGTCAAAACATCGTGCCAGGGTAACGTGCCTAGAAGTGATATCTGTTTTAGGTGAGATATGTGAATTGGAAACATATAAGGTAGCATAATTTCAGTGGGACCTACTGAAAGCAAAAGTAAAACATTCCTTAAATTAAATGTTTTGACTGATTGTGAACATTACAACAATTATTATTATTATCGTAAACTTAATTGTGGATGGCTGGTAATAAGAAAATTCTTCCCAGAATCCAGGATCTTCCCTTCTTCTAGGAATCAATAAAAAGTTATATACCATCAGTCCTAATATCAGTTACATGCATCATTGCAAATAGCAACCTCGAGCACCATAAAATAGTATAATTAACATATTCATCGACTCAAACATTTGAAAAAAATTCAACTAAAATCAGCATCAATGACACAAATTCTTAAACCAATAATGAAACATGCGTTTTGCTGAAAACCTATCGAATGATCATGTTGCTGTAGAATGTGAGAAACAGCATGAAAATATAATGATAATAATATAACTGATGGCCTGTTGAACTAAATTTATTTCCTAAGTTAAGGCTCAAGAATCATCCCCATATCAAGGACTTTTGCCATCTATGATGGTCATTACTGTAAACTAATGTACCCCAGGTGATACAGCGAATAATGCTTTAATAAAGAGTACATGTGGTGGAATGAATTGAAGACATCAAGTCACCTGTCACACTTCCCTTTGCTACTCCCACTTCCTGCTCAGAGGTTACGAGGTGCATACTCTTTATTTTAAATAGGATTCAATGGATTCCTTACTGGTGAGGATTTCTGGAAATGTTTTTACCCCCTTATTTTTACTATTTAATCATTTAATACAATTACTTTTTGGATATCAGTAATATTGTTAATCTACTTTAGATTAAAATTCAATAATACACTACTACAATGGAGTGACTTGGATAGCATAATAAGGCAATGCAATGATTGATCTTATCTTTTTTGGTTCACCTGATGGCTCTTGTTCCTTGCCCTCATTCATAATGCTGTTTTATGCTTTTTCCTCTTTTGGCTGGACATCTGATTCTTTCTTTGGTTTGCCTTCACCTCCTTTTCTAATCCTCATCATCTTCTCTCTCAAGAATTGTAGTTTTGGGGCTCAATGAACCATTTTAACTTATTGGACATATTTTGTAGATAGAAGGTGACTATACTTTCTACTGAGTTTTCCATAGGTTTTTGTTTGCCTAATGCGAAATATGATTGCTTTGAATTAAATGCAATTAATGATATTTTATTCGAAAGTGTCTGCAGGTCAATATTATGCACAATGTTAGTTTTTAGTTTTCTTTATTTATGTTAAAAGTTTCTTTTTAGTTTTGGTAACCTGACGGTATTTGAGTTATCTCATTATTCATTGGGAACTTTAATTTTGACCTAATTTCTATTTTTGCAAAAATCTCTTTGCTTCCTTCCTTCTGAAGGAAGTGGCTTCCTTCTCCCTTGTTTCCCAATCTTCTTGTCAGTTGAGTGGCTTTCTGAGTGTAGTTTCTCTTCGCAGCTGTATATTTTCTACTTCAAAATGAAGTCCAAAACATGAAGTATTCATTACTTTTTGGTGTGAAATAACAAACCTTTTCTAGAATTTCATATTTAAGTGGAGTGGCATATGCTACAGTGATCTCTATTCTTGCTAGATATATTATAGTATAATAATAATATTTATTCGTCAAAGAGTAGCACTTGCCCCTATAGATGTCATCAAAAGAAAAACATATAAATACATACATTCCGTACTGTGGTGAAGAGATACACATTTTATAATTTCACTCTTGAGAAGTCCAGTTCAAAATATTCACTTTAAGAATACATTCAGGGCGAAGATTCTTCGACCTGAAGACACCGGATGCAACTTCGGCGAAACTGTTGTCGGCTTCAAACAACAACGTGGTGAAAACCTAAATATGCAGAATTCTTCAAGCCACCGCCGCAAAAATCTACGCAGCCATATACATATAACACTATCAGAGCTGCAGTTCCATTACATATATATTTCAAAATCAAGCACCAAGGGGGATCGGGATGGTGCAGTGGCTAATGTACAGGCTTCCCACCTAGAGGACCCGGGTTCGAATCCTGGAGATGACATATTTTTCAGTGGTATCCCGATCCCTACTTGAGGTGCTTTGTGGAGGGCACTTTGAGTGAGTACGCCATCCATCAGATGGGATGTTAAACTGCGGTTCCTTTGGTGCCTTTCAATAAGAGTAAGCTAATGCTGGGTTTCTCTTCTTTGCCATCCATCCCTAATAGTGCAAATGACCTCAGCTGTTGGTCGCCTCCCCTAAGACTACTACTGCCTTCTTAGGGTACATATACTATGAATGAATTCTATTTTGCAACTACTATAATTTGCAATCTGTTCAATTTGAAGTGATTCACTTCTTATTTTCTCACCCCTGGCAGCTATTGAATTCCTGTTGAGTGTATGCTGGAAATGGTAGTAGAGGGTGGAATATTGGATGGGCAAGG
The DNA here is from genome assembly GCA_037158775.1 of Hetaerina titia. Lineage (NCBI taxonomy): Eukaryota > Metazoa > Arthropoda > Insecta > Odonata > Calopterygidae > Hetaerina > Hetaerina titia. Next base: position 101,290,615 of record CM073775.1, read on the forward strand.
AAGTGATGGATGGAGAATGAACACACTATGAGTGCAGCATTTAAGCAGATAGCATATCGTAGGCAAATTGAAGAGGGTGATGAGAGAAGCTGAAATACATAATCTTAATTTAGTCCTTATTGCATTGTGGTAATTCAACCAATACCATATCTATATTCCTTTGAACATGCCATCAATAAAGCATTCTTCCAGGGAAACTGCATACAATTCATTCAGTTGAACTAGCAAGTGTTTTATAAGAACCATACATTCAAAATTTCAGCTGTTTTTACTCAATTCAGATATAAAAAAAGTGTGCCTGTTCTACTTGCATTGATTGAATGAATGTTATTATTTTTTAGATGACAGTTAAACATTTCTATTAGATCTAGCTATGAAATGGTTAAGTAGTAGCATAAGAAATTGAAATCGTAGGATAGTTGAATATGTAATCTCTTTAGGCATATTCAAATTAATGCACTAAATATCAAGATAGCAGTTGTATTAGATAGAAGCTGTAAGGTCATCAGCTCACAGAGTACATCTTCCTGAACCCAATTGATCTGATCATGCCTAAAAAAGAAAATTTTTTCCCTCAAAGATGAAAGAAAAGAAGCCAAAAGTGATAAGAAGCTGGATTACATACTGTCAACTTCACATGACAGGATTGTAAAAATATCCTACCTAATAGAAGAAGGCATGGACCCAATTTTTTTTGACATTTGTCACCATCGGCATTCTACGGTTATGGTTAGGTATGAAAATTTGCCAAAGAAATTAAAATTGTTGGATTCTTTTGTCGTTTTGTTCATTATATGGCTCATTTGTAATCAATTTCAGGGCACAGCAAAGTTACTTTGCCACTCTGGATGAGAGTGGAGCTATTGGTGTGTTTGTCATCTCTCCACCAAATCTGGATGGTGTTATGCCTCTGGTAAACTTCATTGCTTACTACCAACCCTGTGTACCAGTACTATCTCTAGGCTTATGGGGAAGCAAGGTAATTGCATTTCTCTTCTGACCTCATCCCTAATGTGATGGTTATCTAGCGGCTCTGTTTCATTTTGTGACCACTTTCTGCATTCATGAAAGCAGCAGCTGGCTACCATAGGGTAATGCCTAATGCTGTCTTAGGTGCATAATAATGTTCTGAATCATTGCCTGGCAATGCTTTTTCACAAGCTCATCAAAGTTAAAAGCACCTTAGATAGATAGAAGGGGGATATAATTAAAAACAAGAGATGCTGCAATCATTAAATAGATGAAAGCAGGAAACTATGAGGGTGGTTTGAAATGTTCTCGGGATCACCACCAGCTCTAGTAGAATGAGTTTCCCGTGCTCAAATAGGTAATCCTTTTTGAGGAAACACATAACACGTCAGTGCTCTGGGAAGAGATGTGATGTGAATGCCTATCCGTTGTTCCAGTGTAGTGATTTGCAAAGATGGAGAATATTGAGATTCGATCAGTGATTAAATACTTCATAAAGAAAAGTATGAAAGTAAAGGAAATTCATCCTCAATTTCAGAACACTCTGGGGTACTCTGCTCCTTAATATTCAACTGTTGCCAAGTTGAGAAAACTAGTTAAAGTGAGGTCGGGACAGCTTAGATGATGATCCGCATAGTGGTCGGCCTAAATGTGCTACTACCCCAGAAATTATTGCAAAAGTGCATAAAATTGCAGGGAGGTTGTTGGAGGGGTTTTTGTTATCATTCAATTGAAGTGTTAAGGGCATTTGGTGAGAGGACCTGTTGTTGGGAAACTAATGCTTCCCAGATGATGAGCAATAGAGTGATTACTGCTATAACCGAAATTGATCTTCCGATGGTTGATATAATATTTCATGCTGTGTAAGCATCTGGATAATCAGGTCATTGTGGTATCCCTGCTAGGATTTCACACCTCATGGAGGATCGCCGACTAAAAATGCAAGAAATCACTGAATCTGTGGGGATCTCATCTGAATGGGCATATCATATTTTAACAGTGGAATTGAATTTGAGAAAATTAATTTAATGTTGGGTCCCATGACTCTTAACACGGGATCAGAAACACACCAGAATGGAAATTTCCAAACATTTGACCCATTTAAGAGCAACCAACAATATTTTCCAGCTCCATTGGATATTCATATCTTCCTGAAGCTGAAAAATTTCCCAAGTGGATGGAGATTTTAACCAAAAATGCAGAGACCGTACACTTGACAATTACGGTCTCTGCATTTTTTTGTTTACATACATAAGCATTCTAAACTTCCCAGAATTTAAGAGTTGGTGACAAGTTGAAATTTAGTGCCAGTAGTGGAAGTTTGACCAGAAATCTTGATGTAATGTTTTCCTTATCATTTTTTCATATCAGGTTGACTTCATTCTTGACAAATAGTGAAAGAAGGCTTACCTCATCATTTCAGGTATCAGGTATGACAAAGAAAGGTTCAATTTTGGCTGCTGACTTCTTCAAAGGTGACAGTACAATGAAAGTGGAGTACACTCCAGAGAACGACAGTGTTCATGTGAATGTTGTTGAAAATGCATCCTCATATGTGAGTAAGGTCAATCATTATGAGGGAATAGAAGTATTACAGTATTACCTTTGGAGGAGTTATATTTTCATATGGATCACAGGTAACTATTTTGCATTAAGTTAAGATTATTGTAATGGGGAACAAAAAGATTATGCCTAAAACCCCATAGATCATTCAAATGTCAAATGCTGATATGTATTTAGATGAAAACCCTAAATCATAGTGGCCATACATTATACAAGTACATACAATATAAGGGAGTCAGTCATCAGTGGATACGTTCAGGGGAGAAGAAAACTAGTAACATAAATGAAGCTAATATACAAAATCAAAATTTCCAGAGTATCTTAATTATAAATACTGGGGCAACAAACGTCCAACGCATGATAAGCAAAAGATCGCCATGGCTATTTCACAAAAGGGAATAGCAAATTAGTTCTGAAATATAAGAATAAACAAAATAACTAGGCTCCAAAACAGACAAAATGGTCTTTCTTCTCGTGAAATATTCATGATTACATCTAATGCAAGGTTGAATAGGTGAGCCACATGGATCAATAAATTTAAATGTGACAATTCTACTATGAACAAATCACATTCCCATGAATGTAATTAATGAAGGTCCTAAACCCTCACTCCCCCAACACTGCTCACTGGGTAAAATGTACATACTTGATAGAGATGGATGTAAATGTCGCCCTGCAAGACTCCCTAGTTTATTTATGTGCTTTCCATGAACTATACAATGTCCACAATGTCTGTGCAAGTTTATTTAATATTTTCAGTTTTTCTATTGAATTGGTCAATTTGATCACCATTATTTCAGAAATCCTCTGATCTTGTTGATGTCAAATTTTGCTGCTTCATAAAGTTTGCTAGTCAAAAGCTAGTCATTCCAGTATGAAAGCATTTCCTTTTATGTCATCTGATGGTACTATTTATGTGAATCATCTGTTCTTCCAGGTGAGCATAACATGCTTATATCTCTTAATGGAAGTGAGTACCATGAGTACAATATAGAGAAGGTTCTAAACACTTATCCAAGGACAGCCTTGTTGTATGGGAACATGCTAATCCTTGGCATGGAGTCAGGTATGTACTTATCATTTTCTGGTTTTGTCGATTGACACAATCAAAGTGTAGCTACACATTGTATGATATTACTATTTGTAATGACATGGTAAGACTTTTAATTATGTTTTTTCTTATAATTCAGGTTCTGTTGTGATGTATTATTTTGAAACTCCAGAAGACCTTTTGCATTTGGATTTAAAATGTTATCACTGGCGACACCCTGTTGCAAAAAAGCCAGTGATCAGTATGGATATTTGGGAGAAGTCATCTGGCCCCCTGCTGGCTGTCTTGAGTCATACTAATGTTCATCTCATTGAATGGTCGTGTAATTAGGAAAACATTGTCAATGGTGAAGTGGCTATTGATAGCCATTACCCAAAAATGTGGTGCCTCCCTTACTCAATTCAGAGTACACATCTTCTTAAAAGCTCCAGTCTTTCCATTTGTTTCTGAAGCCACTTCCTTGCGTGGTAATTTTTGCCAAAGTTATCAGGCTTTTGGCAAAAACTTTAATGAATTGTGTGCTCTCACCAAAAGTATATCTTCATTTATGTGTAAATTTTTTTCTATGTTACAATTCTGATATTGAATGTGTGCTCAAGAAAGTGTTTGGTTTTGTGCTTCAAAAGTGAAGCTGAATTTGAATTTCAGCAGTTACAACACAAATTCATGCAGACATTTTAAATATATTTATCAATTTGCATTATTATACATTCCTGTTTAATATTAATATTTATATAAATTGAGAAAAGAAGGTAAAATAAATTTTATTGTTCTTAATCGAGAAATATTTTTTTAGTCTTCTCTATTGAAGTGGTCAAATTTGCAATATTGGATGATTTCACATCATTACAGTCTTAAGAGAACTGGAAGTCCTTTCATTGTTGACTAGTTGCTGTGATTTTCTGAAAAACATTACATTTGTCGATGGGCTTTCTGTCAAACATTAAACATCATAGTATGGCACAACTGTATTCTATAATTTTAAGTGAACTTCCTCAGTTGACATTTTCATTTAAATTAGGTGGGAAAACATCAAATAACATGTATCCTGAGGTTTTGTAAGTACTTTTAAAGACAAAAATCCTTCAAGCTTTCAAAATTGACAAAAGTTGATTTTTCAAGCTTTAAAGGAAACAATAGATAAAACACATAAACAAAGCTACATGAGTTGAAAAAATATCTGGTTTTGCAACATAAAACACACACACACACATATATATATATATATATATATATATATATATATATATATATATATATATATATATATATATACATATACATATATATATACATACATATATATCATATATATGTATACATATATATACACACAAATATGTATATGTGTGTATATAAACACACAGCAATGGAATGATTTTCATTGCATTATTAAAATGACACACAAATAATCATAAGTTATGCTCTTGAACACTGAACACAATGAACTTTTTAAGTCTTTAGTCTTTATCAAGAGTGGCAAGAGTCCTTATGATATTTAGCAAGGATTTCATGCCCTTACAAATGAATATTATCAAGCATATGGCGTCTTGTTTTCATTATACTTTTTGGTTAGAGTATACACTCCTGGCATACATTTTTTCAATGTCCATGCATATATTTACAATGAATTATGCATTTCTGCAAAACTTAGATCACATTGGCAAAAAATGGAATGCATTTTGATCATGGTAAAATGTCCAATAAGTCAAATTGGTTTCACTAATGATATGAATATTTTAAAATTATCAAATCTGTTCAGTATCCTCCCAGTTGTAGAATAAAAAAATATTTCAGTCACCTCAGAGACCATCAGGATGGTTTACAAATTTAGCGGAGTACTTCTGCAACCAATGTAGTCTCGTGACATGTTTTTGGATGCTTCTATCCTCCTCATCGGCAGCAGCAAGTGCAGTCTACTTTACCCCTCTCCTTGTCAAAGACTCATGTTCAGGTCACTTTTAAAAAACATCTAAGCTAATATCACCACAATGTACACAGTACACGTCCCGGAAGAGATGTGTTTATCCCAGTGGTCTTTTCTGGCTTGTATTCTCAGGGAATTTTGTACAAAGAAAAATATTTTATTTCAGAAGTGGGTGTTACCCAATGTGGGCATTTGATATCAATTTGATCACTTCTTGCCACTGCAGTCCCCCTTCTCCACATCAGACAGTCCATTAGGTTCTGAGCATGGCTCAGCAGTTGTTTTAGAGTCTACTTCATTGGCTGAATCTTTGACTAGGGTTGTGGGAGGGAATTTTTCAGAATTAAGGGATATCCTGTCACAGGATATGGTGTCTTCTACTTGCCCATCTTTCTGAAGTACTTCATCTGGTGGAAGGAAAAGAAAGTAGTGTACACTTCAGGGGCATATTCATTATTAAGTATTTTTCAATGAACCAAATCATCGGATACATATTTTGATAAGCATCCTAAATATTTGGTGACAGTGCACAACATAATTATTGGTTTGAATTAATTTTCTTCCATTAAGAAAACTAGGTACATCTACCTATTAATTATGACCATTCAGACTGTGAAAACATCTTAAAATACATTTGATCTAGAAAATGTATTGTTATTTTTAATATTGCAATAAAATAAAGGGAAATAAAATTTACTGCATTTAATAAGATTTACTCCATTTCCTGCAGTTGCATTTTTACTTCAATGTGAGTTTTTTTATGCTTCATAGTTTACACTAAATGGTCACTAACACACAGGTACATGCATGCAACAGGTTCACTATAATTTCAATATTCCATGCACAGTATGTTAAAGAGAGCAAGCTTGGTTCTCCTTTTCCACAAGCCAGCAATCTCTCTTAGAACACAGGAAGACACAAGCAATCTGTCTAGACTACACGTGAATTAAATATTTAATTTCCTACACATCCCAGCAAAAAGGCTTCTTCATATCAATTCTTGATATCAAAAAGCTAATGCATTGGGGATAACCTCAAAACTGAAAATTAAAACACCTTGATCATTCGTGCACTGCCTTTGTTCTCATCTTTTTTTACTTTCCTCATTTAAGGAAATTTGTGAAATTCTTCGATAAATTTAGGCAAAAAGCTTAGGTTCATAAAAATGACAGATGGATTTTAAGTGGAGCATGATGACTGGCACAAGGCTCTCACATTAAGGGTGCAATGTGTTCGGGATTCCCAAACTATGGTTTGTTTTGCCTCTGCACACACACAGGGAAATGGTCTATCAGATGAAACAAGTAGGTACTCCAATCTTATGAAAGGGTGAGTCCGCTCTTGAAAATGAGTTGTTGGCACCCATATACAAATGAATATGAATCAAAAAGTAACACACAGCCAGTGGACCTGATTTGTGTGTCTCTAGGCCACTTACAATGTATGTGCAGCAGAATTCATTCATGATGCAGTGAGAAGATTTAGGGGAAAAAATTTTTTAGTATATTTATATTTCAAAACCATAACGATAATGATCACAGGGATCTGTAGCAGCATTACCTGGCCAGAAACTCTCTCTCATATTTCCATAGCATTAGTGAGAAACAAAAGCAGTTTAAATAGGCAATACACATGTAGCAATTTGTCCTCATATATGATGGCATGATTTCTCGAATACTTGAACATTGAATTGACCGCCACCATACACAACAGGCCTTATCCCAACATCCTATCTTTTTCTTCTAGGCACAGAGTACTCTCAAGCCCATAATTTTTTCTGTGCCCTAGTTGGAAGAATTTCACAGCCTGCCTAGCCCCTTACATGTTGCGAGGTGGGCAGTCATTTCCTGAGAACAATTGCAGTGTTGCTCTTTTGGCACTTAAAACTCCAATAATGCATATATATCCAATCCTGTGTACTAAGCATTCACCCACCTTGGATGGCGACAACCAAACCAAATCAAAATAGGTGAGTTAAGAGATGAGAAACTGAAAATTTCCCTCCACATTCTTACCCAAAAAAATATTTTTGATGTTCAGTGTGTGATTTCAAATTAGTTTGACACTTTACATTTTACAAAATACCAGTCTAAAGAGACAACTTCCATTTTATTACATTTTTCATTTTGCTGTTGAAGGATGACACTGAAGCTGCATGCTTTAACAGCTGATAGCTACAATGGAGGACAAGGTAGTCTGTGACAGGATCCAGAACTTGTGTGGATACTTGAACCAAATGCTAATGCTATTAAGTTCTTTATCATTTATTCATAAGATGAACACAGTTTTCTGTGATGTTGAAAACAAAGTTCTTGCAGGTTTGCCTTTGACTAAGTTCAATGACCCACAAGTTTCAGTAGTCATAAAAAATATACACCTCACAAAGGGCCTCACATCCAATATTAATAGTAAGCAGCTAATCATTCAGACGATTTCCCTTGCAGAAAAATTACTTAAACATAGAAAACAATCTCTGATGGTATTGAGTCAACTCACAATCCAGTTTAAAATATCCCATGCCCATCCTTACTTGAATCTATCAAGCTTCTGACCTTACCTTTCATACATATTATGTGTAAAATAGTACCAACCTGGGAAAACAGCTATTCATTCCCTAAAAATTGCCTCATCCATAATTACTCAACACAAAGGAAAAATGACTTGCACTCCTTTCTAATTAATCTGAAAAAGACTGCCGCGGTAAGAGATAAAATGATTTTATTGGGCAATTGAAAGAGGGGAAGGGGGGGAAAAGGCAGGGTTAACATTTAGTGATGGGTACTGGCAACCTTCAAAAAGCAATATGCAGGCCTGCTCATTGCCACACCTTGCTGGCTCTCTTCTCCTATGCCGTGTATGATTATTGCTCGAAAAATCCCCACTGTCCCTCCATCTCACCTTGGGGAGCCATAAAATTTCTCAAGTTCTCCATCTGCAATTTAATATTTTCTAATTTCCCCATCCACAGCATGGTCCTAACAGTCCCAAGTTCGTATTCTTACTGGGCATGGTTTATATTCACCTAAAATAAGAACAATACTAGGGCTACAAAATCTGACTCCTGTTTAATCATCTCAACTTTTGCTGGAAATACCGTCAGGTAATGTAAAATTATCAACATTAAGAATGGTTTCACTTCAGGATAAACAAGCAAGGCAAAATATCTATGAAGACAATCCTCACGCCAAGAGTGATTTGAAGGTCTTCCAAATAATGGCAAATTTTTATTAACATTGATTATACTTCTTCAGCAAGGACTCTATTCCCCACCTCATGAGACACAGTGGTCTATAAGGCGCATTCTGATTTTTCAGGTTTGAATTTACGAAAAATACTTGGATCATACAAAAAGGATTGAAGTATTTTGATGTTAACACTTAATATGAAGAATATTGAATTGCTACATTAAAAAATTAGCAGCTACATGCATATCAATATTCATCCAATGTAGAACTCAAGAAATTTGCTATCACTACTGCTAAATCATTTCTGCAGTTATTTTCACCAGGATTGTCACTTCTTTTCACACACAAGGTCATCTTCACTTCCATGTAGCACATTGCTAATTTCAAATTTTTGAAAAGACACTATATATTATTATGATGGTCTCACTTCAAACTTTTTACCTGGACTTTTTCAATCACAAGCACTAGAAATCGATGGCAATTTCATTCTTCCTGTTGGCGTGATGTCATGAGTTGGTGCCTTGTAACCTATCTTTTGAATTCAAGGGGCAGTTTTTGCCCTGTTGTAGATCTGTCATGTATGCACAGACCTTTTCTCTTCATAAATTTCTTGCACTTTGACAACGTCCCATAAAAAACGGCAATAGCCATACCCAGTATCTTATTTTTTTGCTTCAACTGAAATCATTTTTGTGGAAACAGTAATCACATTCTTCCTGTGATCTATTTTCCAGATCTTAACATATTCCTCAAGGTTTTGCCACATAGGAGCATATGAATTTCAATATTTTTACTCATCTGCTTTTACTAAATCTGCCTTCAGATCCTTCTGTTCTTGTATCATCTTCTCAGTCGAATTGTAGCCAAAATGCTTTTGAGCTGCCTTGCTTCCATGTTCTGAAGCATAATTCTCGAATTCAAGCATAAATGGTATTTGTGTAACATGTGTGTGACAATATTTTCTCTTAAGATCCCCTGAGATTATTAACTTTTAAACTTTTTATGTAATGCTTAGTTTTTTGATATTTTGATATTATCGAAATTTGTATTAAAAGTAACCATTTTCTGTGGCTTTATAACACCCTCATATGACTTAGGGTTTCTTCCTGTAGTCACAGAGTTTATCAGGAGAGATACAATGTATCTACGTCTTAGCAGAGGGACGAGATCCCCATTGGCCCAACCCATATTGTTTCATGGCAGCACCACTTGTGAGATGAAACATGCTTCATTCTATATGATTACAATTAATTTGGGAATTTTTTTAGGAAGTACTTTCAACAAAATATTAAAACTCTGTTACTTACTACTGACTCAACACAGTGATATTATCGGCATTTGTAAAAAAGGCAACCATTTTCTATGCCTGATGCTGGAAAAAATACTTATAGTAAATATTTTTTCAGCAAATCAGCTTGGTCAAAGTTATATGCACCCAGCCCATAAAATGAGACTAATTTTAGAGCACATTTAGGAGGGAAAAAAGTTCATCTTATGAGCCAAGAAATGCGGTAAATGGTTTCAGGGTTTCAGTTATAGATTTGATGGTGGCTGGAAAAATCACACATTCAGACCATTCTTACTTGAAATTATCTTTTCAGAACTATTCATTCAGATCACAAGCAGAAACCTACTTTATGATCTAGATTACCTTTGTTAGATGACTTTGAGACCTTTTCGGAAGATGAAAGACTATTGGACGGAACTGTGTCTATTTCAGACACTACCATGTAGTTGCAATGCACATGGCCCAGAGATGGAGTAAATTCATCAGGAGAGGGTGCTCTGCTGCTAACTACTTCACTGGATACAACCTGTGCAGATATGACAAAAAAATATTAATTAGCTTGGGTGTTTGCAGATTATCTAAGTAAGTTTATGACCATACAAGTGTGTACGGAATTTTGAGTATTTCACAAAGGTTGCTTTGAAAAACATATTACATGATTATGTTATGCATATCAGGAGTGCCACAAGGGGCACTTAATTACCTCTACTGATAGCCTTCATCTGTTGAACATGGTATGACCCAAAATATGATAATGGTATTTATTAACTGAAGGGAGATTGCATGATCAACAATAAAAACGAAGGGTAAATTAAGGAGCTATGTTACCTTAAAATAGAAAAATTAATGAATTAAAAAAATGGGTAATTTGTTTTAGAGTCCAATAAAAGTGACTTAACTGCTACCATTGATCAAAGAATTTCTTGTCCATACAAAGTTTTTAAAACATACATGCAAATTTTCCAAATTATTAAGTCCTTCATAATCTTGTATCATTATGCACTCACTCATGAAATATGAATCTTTGTGCAGACAGAAATAAAAATATTTAGTTAGAATTTCACAATTTACATATGAACATGATATAACATTTATTTTGACATCCAATGCACTGTATTTTTAACATATGACCAAGACATACAAAAATAATGTGGAGGAGTAAGGGAGGGGGTGAGGGTGAAGAGAGGGAGGACTGGGGGATATCAGGCATGAGAATGGGGGGAGAGAGACCAGGAGAAGGCAGGTAGTTGGTTGCACCCACCAATTCTCCAGAAATGAACTGAACCTGCTAGGATAGGGCCGGACCCTCATACTGTGGGTTCACAATTCTTACAACAACTTGCACCTGACTTCAAGCTGCCCATACTCTGGCAAAGTGCCCCTTCAAGCATCTAACTGCCCACTACATCCGTGACCATTTCAACACAAAACTTCTCTCAACACATTGATTGACCCCTCCCCCAAATCCCCTGCAAATCATTTTAATTTGGAATCACACAAATCAAAGAAGACCTTGTATTCACATATGCCAGTGAAGGAAAAAGCAAAATGATTTCAAATACGAGAAGCAATTCATATTTGAAAAAATTGTTTTTTAGTTTTGACACTTTTATAATTGGATATACTAGTATAAAAGTGAAGCAAAATGTTTTGTGTCATGTCCCTCCAACAATAAAAAAACTATGAAAACTACCAAAGCTAAGAAATATAGGCATGTTTATTCCATCCAAAACCGACCTTAAACAGTAGACTACCAGATAAAATTAATTATTCAGAAGTATTTTTGTCAAAGACTCTCTTCATCTAGCAAAAGATAAAAAAGCAAAAAGACTCTTCTACTTACTCTGGTCAGTGAACCACATGAATTACTGACACTGGACTACACACAATTACTTTCTGTTTGACAACAAATTCTATCGATGGTTTCTGACTCAACTATGTGGAATTTCATGAGCAAATTCTATACACAACCCAAAGGACTCCCCACTATCCCCACTCTAATCAGAAATCTTGATGGTATTATTTGAATCTAAATTGTTCAGTGAAAAATCCTCTCCCAGCTCAAATAGTATTTTCTGACACCAACATGCTGATGATGCTTTTTCCACATGAAGTAAAATACCAAGACATAAATATCCTTCTAATCTTTTTAAATTCCATCCATCCTGCCAATAATTCCATTTTGGAATTAGAAAAAGATGGCACTTTAAATTTCTTAGATGCCATCATATCATACATCGAATCAATAGCACACCAGAATCTAGTCTTTACAGGAAATCCCACTCACACCAACCATACTATACATGTACCTTCTAAGAACCACCCTTCTCAAAAAAGGCTATTTTTTACACCTTAGTTTACTGCCTGGTATGCCTCCCCACTATCACCCAATTCCCTCTTTCAAGAACTAAAAACCATAAAATGAAATGCTAATGGTTGCCACAATGTTATCGGCGACTATATCTAGCAGAAGGATGAGAACAAAATGGCTGCCTAAAATATCTACTCTTCCACGCCAAAAAATATGAAGGAGACTTCTTTACTGCAAGTCAATCTGTGTATTTAGGCACTATCAGCTCTAAAATTGTGAGCCTTTCAATTAAATATAATTGCAAATTAGCATTTTATGTCTTTTCTGCTGTCCTTTTTCCTAAAATCTTGACAGTTTAGATCAATTTTCAAGCTAATGAGTGTACATAGCCCACTGGGAAGGTTACAGTGTGATGGGCACAATGGTGTATCACAGAAGGACTGGACCTAATTTCCATATTATTGCTAAGAGATACCAATGTGTCTTCACTCATAAATATCCCTCCTTCCATCCCACATTATAACTTTATGAAATGAACTACAATTCAAGTGTCACACAAACAGTGCTCCACTTCCAAAAACAAGGCTAAAAATTAGCATTCTAAAAGAAATTGCGATAATGCTCTAAAGCAAAGACTCCTTCTACCTCCATTATAAATGCATACATTTTCCTCTTCTAACTCATTCTGTATTCCCTCACATTTCTCACTTAATGCATTTCTGCATACCAAGTAACTTTCACAAAGCCTACAAGTAGTAGTTTTAGGGGAGGTGACAGACAGCTGAGGTCATTCGTGCCATTAGGGATGAACAAGAAAAGGATGAAGGGAGAAGAGAAACCCAGCATCAACATTAGCACACTCTTAACAAAAGGTGCCAAGGGGTCTGCAGCTTAGCATCCCATTTGATGGATGGCGTACTCACTCAAAGTGCCCTCCACAAACACCCCAAGTAGAGATCGGGATACAACTGAAAAATATCTGCCACTACCGGGATTCAAACCTGGACCTTCTGGGTGGGAAGCCAGTACATTAGCCACCACACCATCCTTATCCCCACAAAGTCTACAATGTAAGCACTAAACAGCCTTTGTAACTGTCTCTGCCTGCCTTCCTGGCATCACCCCAAGCAAATGCCCACCTTGTAACTGCTGCTCCTAACCTCTCTCCATTGTCTCTCTCTTCACCCTCATCCTTCCCTTCCATTCCTATTTCTGTTAAATGTTAAAATCTATCTGTTAATAAAGATGGCACACTAAATGATTCGGTTAATATGACAAAATATGAGCCATGCTCCTAAATGGATCATGATATATTTACACGGCATTTTATTTCTGTCAATATAAAAATGGAATTTCACAAGTTACAGCTTTTACAGTCCAAATTTCAATGCCTTTCAATAATTAAAAATATGGAGGATTGACAAGAGTACAGTGGACGGTAGACAATCATCAAAGAGTAGAAGAAAATGAATTATTATGTCTGCCTAAAAATTAGGAAAAACGTTTTCAAAGTAATTCTAATGTGACTATGAACATTGAAACACACCTGCTCCTCTGATTCAGACAGACTATTTGATAAAGGATTGCTTTGGCCTCTTGAATGACCTCCTTCTGGTAGCATGGCCATAGCACCAACGGCCACAACAGCTGGAGAGGATTGCTCATGGCTGTCAGTGGACCCAATCACAGCTTCATCCATGTCTATGTGTAAGATGCTCTCTTGGCTACCAGTGAACTAGGGAAGGAAATAAACATGTAAAATGATTATTCACTTACACAGAAAAAAAAAACAAAAGGTGAATCAGGTAATCCATAATGGTTAAATTTGCCTCAACAGAATGGCATATGCATATCCATTTTTATTTTTAAAATTCTCTTTTGAGAAAAAAAGTGCACCTGTGAGAAGGGCAATTGAATTCTGTCAAAAATTCTTCAAATAAAAAATGCACATTTAATGGTAATCATGTGAACCAAAGGAAAGCAAAATGACCAATCATAGGTCTCCACAGGCAATAGATTCTAACTGCCACTCTGAGCAGGAGTGACAGTCACAAAATACCTTCCAGTAGGAAGGCATAAGACTAAAATTACTTCTATTCAAATGGTCAAACATTAGGGGATTCTGAAGGTTCTGTGGCACCACATGGAAGGTGAGTACAGGTCCCTAGGCTGCAAAGCCCATGTCCAAGAGATACTAGCATTTTGTTCAACATGATCATGGGTATGTATAGAGGGAGTAGGGAGAAGCCTGCCATTCATGATGGGCAAGCCACTCTCCAACAGTGTAATTATTTATGCATCATCACTGCCATAAACCCCTCATTGTGATACCCTGTTCATCACAACCTATCCTGGTGATATGAATCATTCTAATGTTAAATTTAAGTAATTAATATGATGACAGTAGTTCATTAAAACTGCTTTCCACAATAAAAAACAGCGCAATAAAGCCAGGTCTTCTAGGAAATTTTATAATTTTCTGAGGAAAAATCCCCCTCAAATTTGGCACCAAAACAAAGTAATGTGAGGCTCCAATTATCTGTGTGACCCATAAAGGCACTCATTTTGTAGGGGTCTGTCCAGAGTGTAATGAGATTAAATCCTGAGGAAAAAATGTCTAAAACTTTTAGCTATGCAAGGTTAATAATGTTCAAAGTATGACCTTTGAGCATCTACAGACCATTTTCAGTATGTCTGCGAAGCTTGGTATATCTCTTGGAAGGCAGAACCCAGAAATATCTTGATAGTGTTTATTGCTATCCCTCACATTAGCCGTGATCGTATAGTGGTTAGCACTTTGCTTTGTGGCTGCAACAGCCCAGGTTCAAATCCTGGTCACAGCAGTGTTTCAGACACTGAAACGGCACGAGGTGTTTTTTACTTACCTGTAACTTTGCTGATCACTTCCTTCTTCTTCCTTCCTTCTTCCTTCCTGATAACCTTCTTCTATTGCTAATCAGAGCAACTCTCCTAATTTAGAAGCCATAACTGCTACCCACTCAAAATCCCTATTTCTCCATCCCCTCACAGAATCTGAACTGAAATATATTGTGAAGAATCTAGGTACAAAATGAAGCTCTGGTTTCAAAGGCATTCCCAGTTACATTATTAAGCAATCTATTGGCTTCATTATGTAGCCTCTTCTTTTTCTCATAAATGAATCTTTCAAATTAGGAGTGTTTCCATCTCCTCTGAAGGTGTCAAAAGTGATTCCACTTTATAAAAACAAGGGCGATAGACATGACATTAACTCCTACTGTCCTATTTCTCTGCTGAACCAATTCAGCAAAATATTTGAGAAGGCATTCAATGTTAGGTTAATTTCCCACCTAGAAATTTCCAATTTCCTTTTGCCATCTCAGCATGGTTTTAGGGAACATAAATCTACATCTTATGCTAATTATCAGTTAATAACCCAGACTTTAAACACTCTAGATAAAAAAATAGAAGTTGCTGCAATGTTTTTCGATTTCTCGAAAGCTTTTGATTGTGCTGACCACCAATTGCTTCTCAAGAAACTCCACAGGATGGGTATTCATGGAAAACCTAATGCTTGGATTAAATCCTACCTATTTGATGGAATACAACACGTGGTTGTTTCTGGTAAGGTCCTTAATTGAGGTGTTCCTCAAGGCTCTGTTCTTGGGCCTGTCTTGTTTCTTTCTTATATAAATGACCTTGCAGATGGTTTTCAACATATAAATGGTGTGCCCCTTGTTGTATGCTGATGACACCGACATTATTCTTGTATCGCCTACTTTTAATGAATTGATAGTTAAGTGTAAACAAGCTAGTCACACCTTACTTTCCTGGTGTCATAATAATTTACTAGATTTTAATATAGAAAAGCCTCACCTAATCTACTTTGCAAATAAAAATAAAGCAAGCAAAGTACTGTCTATTGAAGTTGATGGGAAGGTGATCCCACAGGTACAAAATACCAAATTTTTGGGTTTTCACAAAAATTCTCAAATCTCTTGGGATGTGCACGTAAGTACTTTAACCGGTAAGTTAAGCTTTGCCTGCTTTTTAATAAGGTCCATTAGATCCACAGTTTCAGTGGCTGTTCTCTGTGCACTTCACTAAGGTGAATTTTATCCTCACATAGCCTATAGTATCCTTTACTGGGGTTCATCTTCTAAGGCCCTGATCATTTTCAGGGTCCAAAAGAGAGGCATTCGGCTCATGAGTTTTGCAAAGCATGATGCCCCTTGCCGTCCCCTGTTTCATAAATTGGATGTACTGCCAGTGCCATGTATTTATATTTTTCATGTACATAGTATATACAAAAAGAAATATATTTGAGCATGCGAAAAATTGTGATATCCATAAATATTCTACTAGGCAGAATGAGCAGCTGCACTTTTTATATGTATGTACAAAAAATGCAGGTGCTGGCCCAAATTTTATTGGCCTCCAACTTTATAATAAACTCCTAGCTGAGATTAAGGCCCAAAAAATTGTGGCTGCATTTAAGGTCAATCTACTCAGGTTCTTAAAATTAAAAAATGTTTTATTCAATTGCTGAATTTCTTGATAATGCCTGATGTGTGTCGTGTATCCGTGTATGTATTCTGTTACTTACTCTGACGTGTCTTATATCAAGTATACAGTTATAACAACTTGATCGCTGGAAAAATAAAATGTATTATTATTATTGCAGTATATTACTGCTCTGTATATAGACTCACAATGATGTCCTTTCAGGCCATATTTAATTTAGGGGAACAAGAAGAAGTCACCTGGGACCAGGAAAGGATTTGTAGGGTGGCTGAGGCAACATTGTAATGCAGTGCTTGGCCAGAAAATCCCTCACTTGAAGTGATCTCTTTGTGGATGCAAAGGACCCCTTTTCTCAAGTAATTAAACACTCCCATGTAAAATGTAGAATTGACAGTTAGCTTGGAGCTGGATAACCCACTTTATGTTGAAAAAGACAATGGACATGGATTTGGTTAACTATTTACTCATTTAGACCTTTTTAGGGTGAGGTGACTCTTTTGTCTGCCACTCTGCACTTGGTCTTTTGGTCTTCAGCTCAAACTCAAAGATCCAAGTTTCTTCACCTGTTATCGCTCTGTCCATTCTTACTTTGCACATACTGCAAAAGTTCAGGGAAAATCGTCCATCAATGTCTTTTTGATCCTGAGTCTAAACCTTGGGAATCAATCTGGCACTCACTTTCAACATGGCTAATTATTTTGTTGCAATATCTCACGCAATAGCTTTTCAAAAAATCAACATTTCTGTTATCATTCAATCACTCAAACCATTGGTCAGTGCTTCCATCATCCAGCACTTGGTCAAATTTTTTTAAATTTTGGCTCTTTGAGCTTCTACCAGAGCTTGGTTCATCCTTAACGTCTTCTCTGCCCTCCTAAAAAGAATAAAACCAGTGGCAAACTAGTTGTTCCCACAAGTACTCCTTCACAAAGACCTATGAAGCATCACTATCATCTTGGTACCCAATTTCCCAAGTTTAATGCAAAACTTAATCACATTTCATTACTTGATGGTACACTCCATCTCAAACCACAACTAAGGTAAAAAAGAACACTTCATTTATAACTCAATCTGTACATTAAAATGGTTCACAAGCAATAGCAGCTGATGGGTATGTTAGCTGAGAAAAAATCAGGAAAAAATCAAACTCATTACTTTCAGGACAGATCTGTAGATAAAAAGCCTATATTTCACATTTACTTTAAGATCATCTATCTGTCTATTTATCTACCTGTAGCCTAGATTCTTGACATTTTGAATCTCTAGTTGTTGAAATTACAGTTGATCTTTAAAATCAAAGTATGACACATAGACCTATGGTAAAAACTGACCAGAGAAATAGTGAAAAGTAAAACAATACATTTTCATAGATGGTTTTCATCCCAATTGATCAAATTTTATTCACATACAGAAACCAATTAATTAACTGCAGAAATGATCCTTTCTATTTGTTTTTCATCACTTGCATTTTACCTATGACTCTAGAATTAGAACTAAACTTTGACTAAAGAATTAAAGTTTCTCATTCTGTTTGCTTTTTTTATACCTAATGAAAAAATTGAATGAATTATCTTTGCAGGTGAACTGCTTAAGTGTTTAAAGCTTTGTGAACAGGATGATAGGGAAAGGAATCCCCCTCACCCTGATTTGTGAATTCAATGTGCCTCACCTATCAAACCAACCTTCGGGATGACAACTGTGGTTTTGGTGTTAGATTAGCCATGGCATTGTTTTTTTCTTCTTCTCCACTTCAATAGTTCACCATCCAATGGCCACATGCCAATTTCAATTCCGTTCCCTTTGCTCTTTTCTTTCCCTCCAATATTCCCTCACTATTTATAGCCAAGCTGCTTTCTTCTTTCCTCAGACTACTTTGGGCCTGCTTTTTGCCACTCTATCTCTTCCACCTTAGAAGTCCTCCAGTTGCAACACTGTATCTCTATAACTCTTTAACTCTCCACTGCAACTTCTTCTTCTATGCTGTTTATATCCAACCTTTCTTTACTTCTTGGATCCAACTTGTTGATGTCTTCCTCTCCCAGAGATATTTAAAGATGTTTTGTATTCTTATTACCATTCTTTATAAATGTGCAATAAAATGTCAACCCTTTTTTATTGTTGCATTAAGTTTTTATATATTTCAGTATAACTTCTTAATTTCCACACTATGGTAGTTTTCTCCTAATGATCCATATTTCTACATTGTTTAAATTATAGTTCAATGCAAGGTAATCTGGCTTCATTACACTATTGTAATGCCTCATTTTTACATGCTTAGATATGCACTTTTCGATGTAAATGTCTTTAGCATACTATAATTTTTAAAAACATTTTCTTGCATTATTGCTCTCAAATAGTCTCAGACCCACTATACTAGGCCAATGCCTTCTGTAAAAATTTTTGGATAATTTTTAATGCCATTACCTTCTGCTATAATGATATTAACATGGCTGTTCAAACCAGTGACATAATTTTGTCAATACATTGCCATGCCTCCTCCATTAGACAACTTGAGAAAATGACGATTCTAATTTATAATTGTCAATATTGCAAACACTTGGCTCAAGATGCTTGGGCTAATGTTCAGAAGTGCATGGATTTTCATCATCTCAGGCCATTTCTAATTGAATTAATTTATTTTTAGTGACTGAATACAAAAATGCATCACTTGTGTTTCTGGGCCTTAGAGCTCAGTGTACTTTTACTCCCAACCTTTTTTGGAATTAGTTTTCCTGGTTATGTGATAAAGAATGGAGAGCTGTTGCAATAACTTCAGCTAAAATTCTGGATCCTTAATGATTAAGGTGAACACTATCTACACTATTTATAACTATCAATTACTTATTTTGGTCCAGAATACAACCTTCACTCAGTCCTGATCTGTGAAAAGCAATCCATTGCCATTAGATTGCATTTCATCTCCTGATTTAAATACATCATTAATGTAAAATATTGAGAGATTCAAGTTTTGAAAAGCAATATTTATTAAAGTCGCTACCCCGGAGTACTCTAGTCTACATAGGGTGTTAGCTGTCCATAGTGGAAGAATATTAATCAGGGCTAAAAATATTGCACTTTACATGCTAATTTATAATTAATCAATCTGAGAAATTTGACTCACCATGAAACCATAATATTTCAAAATGTCCATTTTGCACATAGGGCATGTTCTGTGTTCCAAGAGCCAGGGATCTATACATGACTTATGATATTCATGTCTGAAAAAGAATTGCACAAATATTTTAATAAAACTTTAAATAAACCATTTTTCCCATAAAAAATAATATTTTTACCACATTAACTAAAGTTTCCCCATCCAATAGCTAATTTCTATGCAATTCAATTCACCCTTTCCCATCAACCATCTTAGATATATATTAGCTAAGTTGTACCAAAAGATGACTTTATTTGGATGACCTAGTAATGAAGAAACATAAACTACATAAACTAAATCACAAAGTCAAATTCCTTATCATAGTAAGATGGCCACCCATAAACAATCCTTTAAAATCTTGAAATAGCCTGTTGGGACCTTAGTGAGAGTAGTCCAAGAAAATTATGTTTGTTATTAATATATAACTATTGTTATTATTATTCATAAAATTAAATACTTTCCACCATTCTAGCAATGGTGGTAAGATTTAATTAAATCACTGCTCTCTTTATCCCAAGGGCAGAAATGCCCATACAGCTCTAATGATATACGATAGAATTCCTTTCAACATTAAATCTATCACATCACTATTGAGCTTCAAGAAAAAAGTAAAACTTTTTGCTAAGAGAAGCATACCACAGCATTCCTGAGTTTCTTGAAAACAGCCATTATTGCCACAAATTTTAAATGATAAATACAATATAAATGTGCTTTGTCTATCTGCTATTATTGATGATTGTTTCCTCTCATCTACATGACTGTAGCAAATATAGACATTTTAGGTCTGTGTGAGGTGAGATGGAAGGATGGGCAGCGGGGGAGGCAAGGCTTCCACGGTCGTCATCTCACGAAAAATTTGCAAGACAAAACCGACAGCAGCAAGACAGAAGACGCAGAAGAAGAAGACCGAATTAGTTAGAATAGGAACTAGGAATGTTAGAAAAATAATGAAGACAGGAAAATTAGAGAATATACTGCGAGAGATGGGAAGAGCAAATATAGACATTTTAGGTCTGTGTGAGGTGAGATGGAAGGATAAAGGGGGTTACTAAAGTAATAGTTATATAGTAATAGTAGGAATGAACCAAGGCCAGCAAGGCATTGCCATATTATTAAACAAAATGGTGGGAAGAACCGTGGGAAGCATAGAGCAAGCTACTGTTAAAACACCATCAGCAGAAATGAACGGTGCCGACGAACTTGATCATTGTTCAGGTATACGACATGCATGTACATACATACTCGAACATACCACGAAGTGATCATAGGGAGGAAGAGGTCAATAGTGTACATGATCAGTGAAAAGACATATTTGCGGATGTACCTGTTGGGAAACAAATGATAGAGATGGGGGAGTACGACTGGAGTACAATGGTAGGCGAAGAAATAGATGATGATTAGGTGGTGGACTACGGTTCAGGCTCAAGGAATGTTCGCGGGGACAAAGAAATTGAGTTTTGCAGGAGACGGGTTAATCATCACCAACACTTGGTTTACACACCACAAAAGGCGTAGGTATACATGGAAAATGTCAGAATACTCAGAAAGCTATCAGATAGATTATATAATGGTAAGGCACAGATTTAGGAACAGCGTGGCCAATTCGCACAGTTGTCTGGGAGTGAACGTGGACAATGACCACAATTCGATAATTATAAAGTGGGGCGTCGGATTCAAGAAGGTAAGGCAGAGACGGCATTAGGAAATGGAATATAGAAGTAATACGTGGATTGACAAGAAAGGAGTATCAGCA
This sequence comes from Hetaerina titia, assembly GCA_037158775.1. Lineage (NCBI taxonomy): Eukaryota > Metazoa > Arthropoda > Insecta > Odonata > Calopterygidae > Hetaerina > Hetaerina titia. The sequence goes on from CM073775.1 coordinate 101,312,319, forward strand.
GGCTGTAGAGGAAATCATGGATGAGAGTAAAGAGCTGAGTGCTATCAAAATAAAATGGGATTGTATCAAATAAGTGATATCATGAGCCGCAAAAGACACTATAGGAACCGTCAATGGGTTATGGGTTGGAAGCAATGGGTTACGGATGAAATCATTACAAAAATGGATGAGAAAAGAAAATGGAAGAATATTAACACAGAGTTAGGAAAAATGAAGTACAAAGAGTTAAACAATAAATTGAGAAGAGCCACGAATAAAGCAAAAGAAGAATGGTGGAAAAGGCAATGCTAGGATATGGAAAGCTTATGGAGGAAGGGTGAATTTGGTGCACTATACAGCAAGGTTAATTTACTATCGGGAAGAAAGTAGGCAAGATCTGTGCTAAAGGTTAAAGATAAGTGGGGTAAGATAATATTTGACACAAAAAAGGTCCAAGAGAAATGGGAGGAATATATAGAAGAATTTTATGGTAACGTACTTAGGCCAACAAGGTTTGACATAGAAGGAGAATATTACGTAGATGAAGATAGCTTAAGCCGAGCTAGAAACTAGGCAGACATATGTACTTGCATGTGAACAAATTTCAGTCAATCAGTTAAATCACAAATATCAGCATCAATTTAATCAATACAAGAGTTCTTGAGTCAAGCAGCACAAGAGGAAGAGGATAGAATACTTTTTGCATGAAATAATCTACATTAATCTCATACAACATAGTACATAGTTTTCAATATTTCTGACTTAAGAAAAAGACATAAATTAGTAATAAATAAATACTCACTTGCAAGGTAAAATACGAATTACATCTGAAATTTTGTAAGGCTCAATGCACACTGCACAACACTCTCCTTCTCCTTGTATTTCCTGAAATACAAAAATGAAAACACCAATCAAAAATATTTGTTACAGTGTAAATATTTGATATTACTGAAATAATGACAATGATTACTTTGCTACTGTCTTTTCAAAATATTTGGTATCCACCATTGCCATACTTCCGGCTGTATTTCCCAGAGGAATGAAAGTAGTAAATGCATGTAATTTTTTCCCTGTGTCACCAAATTAATGTTACAATTGTTCATGGGGTGAATATTTGATTAATATGCAGGGTTGTGTCCATCCAAAAACCTACCTTAACCGGTAGATTACCTTATAATAGTAATTTAACTAGGTATGCCATTTGAGAGGGAGAGTGTGAGAGGGAGAGAGAGGGTATCAATAGGTCTCAAGTAAGTATGTTTGTTTTCTTCTTTCTCCCAAGAAGTAGTGCATGTGCACCACCACACCAAATGAAAATATTTCTACTTATTGTCATTCTCAATCAAACCTGTTGTATATACATGTATTGGTTTAATTCTCTGGGCACCCTCAGCTTCAACTAAGCTGTGTGATTTTTCAGATTGTAAGAGATCTTCCTGGGAAATCATATGGCAAAAAGACAGGAAGAGTCCCCCTGTGCTGATGTACATAGTCTGTGCAATAAATACGCAAACAGATGAAATCTGGCAGCCACGACATGGACCCCATCTACCCCGCCCTAATGAGCCATCTGTGCCAGATGGATCATCGACCTGTGTGTAGAGTACCAGCCATGTCAGTTTCAGTTGTCCTTGTTTTTACTATTTGCTGATTATGGAAATTGATGAAATCACAGAGCGTTGAATCAACATCAAGTTTTTGGTGAAGTGCAGTAAAAGTTATCAAGAAATTATTTAATTATTGACAGCTGTTCACAGTGATAATACTTTGAAGAAAACATCCGTTTTCAAGTGGATTAAGTATTTTAAAGATGGCCAACCAGATGCCACGGATGATGTAAGGCTGGGACAACTTTCAACCACCTGTGTTGACGACAACATTGATCGTGTGCGGCCCCTTATCCTTACCGATCGTCGAAAAACTGTCTGATTGATAGCTGATTAACTGAATTAAGGAAAATCAACAGTGCACACTATTTTAACCGAACATGATGGATGGATCCTTCACCATGACAATGAACCTGCATATTCAGCATTGATTGTTCGCCAGTTTCTGATAAAAAAATTCAATCACCATCCTTGATCATCCTCCTTATTTGTCAGATCTCACCCCCTGCCACTTTTTCCCATTTCTAAAATGCAAAAATGTAATGAGAGGACATCACTGGGAAGATGTGGACACAATAAAGCAAGAAACGACGAGAAAACTAAAAAGCCCAACTGCCGAGGAGTTCCAAGGGTGCTTTAAACAGTGGCAAAGAAGATGGAATAAGTGCAAAGCAGCGAATGGAGAGTAAGTTTGAAGGGAACGAAATCGCTGTAGACCAAATTTTGCAAAATGAAGTTTTTATGGCCTCAGTTTGCGTATTTATTGGACAGACCTCGTATAAATTTCACATACCATTCTGCTTAGTAGTAATTTCACATGCTTTGGCTTAGTAGTAGTAGTAACCTTCAGGTTGATAACTTTGGTTGATTTGGATTTAAAAATTAATCAGCTCTGTCTATTTAGACTACATTTATTTTTGGTGGATACATGAAGGTTATGGATTATTTCACTGTGTGGTTTCTTTACCAATTAGGACACTGTTTATGCCATTTAGCTAAACATTCCCCATTAAAATAATTAGCCAACCATAAGTAAACCATTAAAAAAGTTGCTTTAATTTCATTGAATTTTACATTTGAAAGCATTCATTGGTGATTGCACCATTTGGTGATTAATGTATTTAAATTAATTGGTGCTCACCCTATCTTCAGATTTGATGTGTTTCGTAGGAATCTTGGAAAGGGCCTTTTTGGCAGCATTGCACAGCCTCCTCTGTAAGCAACAAAACATTAAAATTACGGATAAAATAATATCAAATTAGGCTCACTAATGATGTCAATCCCCCCTGGTTCATAGCAGTTCAAATCAACTCGCATAGTGATTTAATGTGTAAGGTCAAATACTTTTTAATAGCCTTGGTCAATCTTTCCAAACTCACTCTTTAAAAGAGTCACCCTGGGTATTCTTGGTGAGAAAATGAAAATGAGTTAACTGGCTATAGTTTCACTGCTTTCTCGTTACACTGGGAGAGCCATCTCCCTGATCATTATCTGCTTATTGTTATGGAGAACTGTTATTATACTTTTCTAATGCATGTGGTAACTGGGCTTGATACATCATAAGGTATGTAGGTATTATCAGAAACCAGGCCAATCTTTAGAACAAGTTTCTCTCAGAGAGATGAAGTCAGACCTTCACGTACCAATGGTCTTGCTTTGCTTTACATTTGAACTCATAAACTTAGTTTTAATTCTGAAACTTAAATTATATTTTTAAGCAATTAAAGAACATTCACACTTACTGCGAGTCTATCCTTGGCATGAATGTACCTAAACCTTTGGATGTAGTAGAATACGAGCCACGCCAATGAGATGATCATCAGGACAATGAAGGAAATGGATACAAACAGAACAGATGTCCTACAGGAGGGAAGAAAATTATTGATGACTGTGCACATGATATTAGAGTACAAAATGTGTGCTGTGCCAATAAAAGCATTCAAATGTTACATCAGGGAGTGGAGAATTTTTTTAACTGTTACATTAGCTAAGTTTTATGTTCCAGTTCCATTTGAACTGGAACAGAAAACAACTATCTTGAAGTGTTGTTTTAAAGGATGAAATGAGGATAACATTGATGGAGAGTTAAGACCCCAAGAGTTAAACTATGACTTTCAAGGTAATAAAAAATACAATAAAGCTTTTATGAAAATGGGAACATTAGCACATACTCATTTATTATTAACACAGATGTGACTTATAATAAGGAGGTACATGCATGTCAAATTGAGTAAATATTATTATACATTAGGCCTAATTTGATATATGCATGAACAATGTATGTACCAAGGCATTATAAAGCTAGAAGTCATCTCATCAGGGTGAAAAAATAACATAAAATAAATCTCTGAAAGACTATAAATGCAACCTCTAGGGATATCCTTCACTAATATAGAGCTTTGCTTGAAAATGCTATGAACAAGTTAATTATTGTGACAGTATTTAGAAAGAATTGATGACAAATAACAATCAGGCAGCCAAAGGTTATTTCAAATATCCAGATATACACTTTTTGGGTAAAATGTGAGGTACAGTACTAAGATATTCTACATTTTAACCAGAATTTTTACCCAGGATTAAGCCACCATAATTCAATTTATAGTGCAGCACATTAAGTTGTCTAGCTTCTAAAAAAGTTTACAAGGATAAATAATACATACTATAGCAAAAGGAAGCTGGATTTTAATGTGGTCCAGGCTACCTGAGTGATTCTCATATAAAACAAGGCGTATGCTGCTGACTCATCAACTTCGGATGCTAAAAACATGTATTCTTCTCATCTTCTCCACTGAAAAAATCCTCATGTTAGCTGAGAATTGGCCACAGGTCATCTTAAATAGGGGTCATTCAAGGAGTGGGATATTCAGATGCTGCCACATAATGTGGAATAAACTGTCCGCACCTCTTAAATGCCAAATGCATAGATATTGGTGTCCGACAACTAAGAGTTTGTAGGTTTGATTCCCAACTAGGTTGGGTTTTCTTCACCTAGAGCTTGGGTGCTTGTGATTGTCTTTGCTGCTTTTTTCAAGTTTAAAAACCCATGTGAAGACCGAAAAATGGCTGTTTTCAGAATAATGATCAATAAATATCAACTTAATTAACTGAGTTTCATCGGATTTTTTCCAAATTTAATTCAATATATGCACTTAGAAATCCAATTATGAAGAGCAAGGTTTAATGTATTCATGGTGAAGTACATCAATTCAGGTCATCCCAAGATATCAGTCATTGAAATTTATTTCAATGCTTTCCAACCACCCAGGTTTCTTTAGAGAAAAGAAACAAGAAGATAGTGTTTAGTTTTATCAGTTTCTATTTGAACAGACTCATTTGGACCCTTTTTCCATATATTCAGGACCATATTTCCATGAGACATGTTGAGTATTTCCAGAAACTTGAGTGGGGCCCTGTATCACTTGTATTCAACCTCTGGCAATTCAAAATCACATTTTCTTTAACTACAACTTATGATCTCTATAGGACTCAAAATCAAATGGCTCCACACCATATTTTTTCCTTAATTATATGTTGAAATATTCTACAATATTTTGAGTCTCATAAACATCTCACCTAGTTCAGTACCTGTGGGCTGGCTCACATCAACTATACCTATGACTACATACAAACCTCCTAGTTATGATTTGGCTCATCAGTATTTATATTTGCATGATCTTGACATTGCCTAAATGCCTCTCCTTTGTTCCGGCCACCAAAGTCATTCATTGAAGGAGGGTAATGGGCACAACAGACTAAACCATCAAATTCATGCTTTAGGGATATTTGAAATGAAAGTGGACGTAAAATAGCTTTCTTTTCATACATATTGACTAACAAGGTACAGACATAGTTTTGATCTTGACAGGGCAAAGCACCTTTCATAGTTGCCTACATACAGGGACAAGAAAAAACATAACATTGGCCACATTATAAAACTTTAGACTGGCGCGGCGTTGAGACTCCGATCCCTTGTCTCGAAATCGCAGTATGTGGAGTTTCAAATTCCGGCGGTACAAAACTCCGTGGAGGGCCCCCAGTTCGCAATTCCCTGCCCTCTTCTAAATTGGTGGGAGTGAACTTCCATGTGCGCCGTGGGGGCTATTTTCGAAGATGGCTCGTCTCGGCAGGAGGCGTAATTAATTCGAACGCCCACCGCAAGGAGGCGACACACACGCGACTGCCGAACCAAAACAACCCCCCGACATCTGAAGCCGACGTAATCGAATGAAGTGAAAAAGAATTGAGTATTTTCCTGGGAACAAGATAATATCTGGTGTGGAGTGTTCGAAAACGTATAAAATCGCATTATCGAAAACCTCCCCAAGAACAGGTACATGAATGCCATCAAAGTGTTTACGCTCAGTTCCCTGAGAAGTGAGTAAACAACACCAGGACAAGACACCCCCCCCCCCCAACGTGAAGATTTATATTTTGCTTCAACCACAAAATAACGTGTCAGAGGATCCGAGAGAAAGTCACGTGAAGTACACCGTAGTCAAGGGTAGTGGGAGGTGGAGGCAGTCACGTTTAACGGAAGTCTCTTGTTTACGTTACCACATAATGATTTTGATTTACCGCCATTGCCTACTATTGAAATACATTTGTCTACAAATAAGGTCGCGTAAACGAAAAGTTGGACAATATATCTCATTTTCAGTTTCTTAGTTGATGCCTTCTTATTGTCTGTGCTCATCCCTTGAAGTCACCCAATTATCCAAAATGATGAGATTGTTCGTTTAATACCCTGGGCTTACTGCGGTCAGCCACAAACCTATTACTCCCTTTGCGAGATATGATTAATAATTAAGTGTGTGCTCAGTATTTTATAAGCACCTAGATCAAGAAATTATCTCAAAATTTTTTAAAATGCGATAAGTTAGTTAAAATTCAAATCGAGAATTTCAAGAAACCAACATATCGCTAACGGCGTACATAGTTTCGACACACGATATGAGAACAAATTCGGAAATATTTCATCCGAATTCCAGAAGTGGACGATAAAGAAATAATGTTTTCACAATATTTTATAAAACATGTAGAGGGCGATGTGCGGACAACCGGGTTGGATTCCTGGAGACACCTCAAGGCACCCTCGGCTTCATCCAAGCTGAGTAATTTTCCGGGTATGAGGTCTTCCTGGGAAAGCATAGTCAGCCCAAGGAATCAGGAACTGGCCCCTTTTTAAACTTGTTTACGCGTGAATTCCATACGCCGTCGGATTTAGTACTAGGTGGACTCTAATCTTACCAATCAAACCGACTTTCAGGTTAACTATTTATATGAAGATATTTCTTATGATAACCGCACCGCAGGGTAAGAATTGCTGAGTCAGTTTGAGCAAAAATACTATGGCAAGAAATGCTCTGAGGCCATGAACAATGACGACACCTACGCTCCGCAATAGTGCGTCATTTTTTCGGAGCAGATTCATCTCGCTTGGCGAGCACTGGGCCCGTCCCTATCGCTCCGTTGTCCTCACGACTGCAAAGGACTATTTTCTGCGCAGACGGGAATTTTCTGCCTTGCAACGATGTTCACTGGTTAAAACTGGAAGCGAAGTTTTGGCTCTGCTAGTGCGACGGGTATGAGAGGACAGCAAGTGGTTTAGACTTGTCCTCGGGAGATGGCAGGTCGGTTCACAGAAACAGTAGCACTATCGTTTAAAGCGTCGTAATACGACCCATAGGTCCGTGAATGTTAGTTCAAGTCTTTTGCCCAAAAGATGCGGTTATAATCTCTCATTAGCCAGTTAAGGGCGAAACGGTGGTGGCGGAGTAACGTCCTTATCTGCCAACCCAGAGTTCATGGGGTCGTTTCCCGCCTAGGTGTTTTTCCTCCACCTAGGGCTCAAAATAAATAAATGAAACAGGGCGTCCTAATGCCATGATCGCAATTAAAGGCATGCTACTACACGCCATTCAAACTCTTACCCCCGAGTGTATTTTATGTACGCATCTACCGTCCTGGACTTGTACGCTATGGACAACTACAACCTTTATGTGGTGGAAGGACTTGTGCGTTCCGATGACTCCTAGAGCTGTGCCGGTGGGAGCAATGATAATTGCTTCTGGTAGGGTCACCCATGCCTGATAGGTTGAAGGTTAGGAGCCAGACGAAAGGTAGTCCGCGCATCGTCTGTTCCTCAGTGAGGCGGCTGCAGACCCCAGTGGGGTCAGACCCCTTTGCAGCCGCGTGAGCGATGGTGTCACGTTAAAAGCACTATTGAGGAAGGCAACAGGAAATAACATCAATTATTATTCTCAAGATTCATATGACGGAAAAAATAGAGAATATGAGTCCTGGCAATTACGGGATTCGGCCCAATCGGCCGCGTGTCGTGCCCGGCAGCGGGGGAGGCAAGGCTTCCACGGTCGTCATCTCACGAAAAACTTGCAAGACAAAACCGACAGCAGCAAGACAGAAGACGCAGAAGAAGAAGACCGAATTAGTTAGAATAGGAACTAGGAATGTTAGAAAAATAATGAGGACAGGAAAATTAGAGAATATACTGCGAGAGATGGGAAGAGCAAATATAGACATTTTAGGTCTGTGTGAGGTGAGATGGAAGGATAAAGGGGGTTACAAAAGTAATAGTTATAGAGTAATAGTAGGAATGAACCAAGGCCAGCAAGGCATTGCCATATTATTAAACAAAATGGTGGGAAGAACCGTGGCAAGCATAGAGCAAGCTACTGTTAAAACACCATCAGCAGAAATGAACGGTGCCGACGAACTTGATCATTGTTCAGGTATACGACATGCATGTACATACATACTCGAACATACCACGAAGTGATCAAAGGGAGGAAGAGGTTGATAGTGTACATGATCAGTGAAAGGACATATCTGCGGATGTACCTGTTGGGAAATAAATGATAGTGATGGGGGAGTACGACTGGAGTACAATGGTAGGCGAAGAAAGAGATGATGATTAGGTGGGGGACTACGGTTCAGGCTCGAGGAATGGTCGCGGGGACAAAGAAATTGAGTTTTGCAGGAGACGGGTTAATCATCACCAACACTTGGTTTACACACCACAAAAGGCGTAGGTATACATGGAAAATGTCAGAATACTCAGAAAGCTACCAGATAGATTATATAATGGTAAGGCACAGATTTAGGAACAGCGTGGCCAATTCGCACAGTTGTCTGGGAGTGAACGTGGACAATGACCACAATTCGATAATTATAAAGTGGGGCGTCGGATTCAAGACGGTAAGGCAGGGACGGCGGATTAGACTGCACTTAGATTAGGCTGCACTGGGTTGCAATCACAGAACATCCGTTCGAAAAGTAGGCATTGACGGCAAACGCACTCTCCTTACTGTTCCAATGCATTATGGCAACTGACCGGGGTGGGGGGACTAACCATGTAATGATGATCGAAAAGCATGTCATAGTGGAGTTACCAGAATAAATGTTAAAGGTTAAATATTCGAGAAAGACTCATTCACGTGAAAAATCAATCTCTCTCGGGGTTGTAGAATTTCCTACAATCAGTTATTTTTCATATTTTATTGTTTATTGTATCTTCAGGTTTCCGCACTTACATAGAGAGGTTTTTCGTGACAGGAACGTGTACTTTATCTGTAAGTATAAATAGTTTACTTATCCTTATCTGTGATCATTTTAAATTCACATGACTTAAATTGCTACTGAGTCGCGGTGGTCCAGTGGGTAGAGCGTTGGACTGCTGACCGGAGGGTTCCGGGTTCGATTCCCTGGCAAGGCACCCTGGGCACCTGCAGCTCCACCCAAGCTAGTTCATTTTTCGAGTACCAGATCTTCCTGAGATCTCCCGGCACAGGGAAAGGAACTGGCCCCCCTACCCTGACGTGTGATAATATTCACACATCGTCGGGCTTAGTACATGGGTGAGCTCTACCATCACCTACTAAACCGATCTTCGGGTTGATTACTGCATTTACGGTGTTTTTTAAATTGCTATATTATGGGATTCGGAAGATGGCGGCCAGAAAATTTCAAAATCAACGGTTTGGCGAGTCCGCGTCGCAGTCGCATCACCCGATAGGAAAACAATGAACAGTAGCGACGCGCACCTGCCGCCTGATCGGCTGCAGAGAGAGCGCCTCCTTCGAGACACCGCTCTTACAATTTATGAATGCGTTTGACTGTGATGCTTTTGCTTTTAAGCTATCACACTGTCTTTCCATTTTCAATGCCGACACTGTCAGAGGATTTATACCATTTCTTAGACGTTTAGTCATTATATAAGAAAGAAGCCTTGGGGCATTAAATGGTTGGAAGCTGTGTTTTCGAGTGCGCACGAAGGATATTTTCACATGATAAAATGGAATGAGGAGCGATTTCCAATGCACTCAGCGGTGGGAGAGGATTTTTATTCCGAGGGGAGGGTGCGGCAACACCCGCGCTTGGTCCCTCTTCCCGCCCGCGAGGGAAGGACTCGCCGTCGTCATCGGAGGAGGGACCCGGCTTCCCTCCAGAGGAACAAAGGTAATCGGAGCTCGATATTTGACGGGATCTATTAACTTACGGGGCCTCTGCCATGACTACGGTCACACCTCCAAACTCCTGAAGCGCCTCTTGTCATTGTTTGGTAGCATCAGGAGTCCCTTAAGAGTTTCAAACAATGGTGATTGGGAATCGATGTCTCCTTCGTTTACACAAAAGTCGAGTCGATTCACATCGTCCTCCACTCACCATATAGCATTTGAATGATCTTTCCGTTCAAACTTTAAGTGCAAATGGCGCCCAGAATATTCCTAAATTGTGGGGTTCCACCTCCGAAACAGACGATAAACTTACTCCAATCCCATATCTCGAGTCGTACTCTCTCACAGTAATGAATAAACTGCGCCCATTAAGGTATTCAGAAAGATTTCGAGATACCTGACAGGTGTGTTTCAAAATATGTGCACAAGAGTTGTCACTCAAAAACAAAGACAAGTATAAAGTTAGATAATTTTAACAGACGACTAAGTATACACGATTCAAAATTATATGCTAGTAATCACCAAAGGTGGACAAAGTATCCCATGTAACTACTCTAACTACTAATTAAACAGCAGTCCCATCGAACTAGGAACACCAAAGAAATCAGGATAACATTAACATTCTCATAATCACGGATTACATATCATCACCTTATATTTACTTACCCACTCGTAGCACAATAGGAGAAAGTATCGTTTCGACGAAAATATTCTAATTCGGGATTTCAACGGAGGCACATAGTTGGAAGTCCACGAGGAAAACTCAAATCATCTTAACATTCAAGCATGCGTGGGGCTGTGCGACTATCATTTCCCAATATTAATTAATTAATAATAATCGTCTATCCTCAAAAAATAAATAGCGACGTGGCGATAAGTATCGGACCTCAATACATACCATATCGTTACTTCAAATATATCCTCCAAAAGTTCATAGAGGAAATAAGGAACGACTGCCAATAGATCGGTTAATCAGAATGATTCTGGTCGATATGAAATAAAAGAAGCATGGTGGTGAGATATCATCATATAGTATCTATGAGATTTCCTGACGCGACGATTTGAAAATCTAATTCATACATATTGGCAATGAATCTGGACCTTGGCTGAAGTCTGTTAACGCTATTTAAAAGTTCCACAAACTGTGATTTAGAATTTCAAATGTGTTACGTGTACCATAATCCACAGCCATCGTTTCCGACTGAGAACGTGTCTGCGGTGTATCCCTGGCAAATAAATGGCTATAAAAGTGAAAGTAATTTTCAGTGAAAGTATAATCGTCTCTTTCGGGATGTTTCTGGCCAATTGTCACGAGAAAAGTCATCTTCACGTATTATCTTCCCCTCTCAGCTGACAAGGAGCTTAAAAGCGATGCCCTGCAGCTTATTAAGAAATGCCGCAGTGCGGGGGATTCGTGATAAAGCTGAATAGAGAGAATCACGAAGTCAACACAATTTTTAATCTCTCGAAGTAAAATTCCTGCTTGCGCAGCAGAAGATACTGGGTGCTTATCCTAAGGGGAGCAGCAGCATTGGAGTCTAGGAAGTCCTCTCTGCCACCTACTTGCTTTCTGTCCTGATTGGGTACAAATAACATTCCCCAAGGTTACGTCGTCCGAGTCTTATTATTCATGGGCATGATAACGTATTTTCAGATCACTTCATACCGTTATTATGAGAAATTTGCGATTTGATAATGGAGTTAAGAAGAATATAATATAACGCTTTTTTGAAATCTACGAAACGGGCATATACGTATATATTTTTATATATAAACATTCAAACACGAAATCCCGCCATACGGCGAACAAATATTCATTCACATATTTTCATTTGTATATTTGTAAAAAAAATATGTTTTCCATAGAAATAGAGATAAGGAAAATGGGAAAGGAACACTTCGTTGTGTTTCGTATGTGGAGGAAATGATTAAAGAGGCATGTGAAGAACTGGAGGTAGGAATGAAAGTCGGAGGGGAATTCGTAAAATCGGTTAGGTTTGCTGATGACCAAGCAATAGTTGCTCAGTCAGCCAATGGGTTGCAGGCATTGTTGAGTGAATTGGATGTTCAGTGCGATAGATATGGGATGAGAATCAATATTATTAAAAAAAGGTTATGCGATTTTCCAGAAAGAAAAAGGCTAAGCTAAATATTAAAATAGGCGGGGAAAGAATAGAGCAGGTAGAACAGTTTACATATAGTATCTCAGAAGTGTTTTGGACCAATACGGTCAAAGTGGTAGGGACGTAAGGAGAAGAATTGCGCTAGGCAAGGAGGCTTTCTCAAGGAGGAGGGAGTTGATGACGGGGACGTTGAGTAGGGATGTTAAGACAAGACTCGTAAAAACTCTGATATGGAGCGTAGCATTGTCCGGCGCGGAAACGTGGTCGTTGAAGCAGGAGGATAGACGTAGATTGGAGGCTTTTGAAATGTGGGTGTGGAGAACAATGGAGAAGGTGAAATGGACCGAAAGGAAAACAAATGAGGAAGTACTAGAAATGGTGGGGGAGGAGAGGGGTTTGTTGAGAGAAATCCTATGGAGGCAGGAAAAATGGATGAAAGGCGTATTGAGCGGTAGTGGAATGTTGAAGAGGGTAATAGAGGGGAGAATGTTGGGCAAGCGAGGTAAAGGTAGGAACAGGATAAGGATGTTGGACAGGATGAAGGGAGGAAAGAAGTACACAGAGATGAAGAGGGACCTGATCTAGATTAGGTTGCTGGATTGGGTGTTGTTTGGAGTTACAAAGTGTCTATTTGATGGTTGTGTCCATCCAAAAACCTACCTTAACCGGTAGATTATCTAATAAATATTTATGTATACATTAAAACACGAAATCGCGCCATACGGCGAACAAATATTCATTCAAACAGAAATAGATATAAGGAAAGGGGAAAGGAACACACATAAAGGACGAACACTGGATATCGTGAATAATAAGGTACTTGTATATGGAGTTAGCACCAGTGGACCAAGACAAAAACAAAGAAGCAAGCAAAAAAAAGAAAAGACACTCACTAGGTAATGAAGGATCTCAGGTTCTCCCGGCGTATGTTATTCAAGAAGTTTTCTCAGGTGTCCGAACCGGGTCAGGTTGCAGTGCACCGACGTTTCGAATGCTGACTCTGCCATCGTCTTCAGGGTGAAGTCACTCCACCCTGATGAAGATGGCAGAGTCAGCCTTCGAAAGGTCGGTGCACTGTAAACTGCCCCGGTAGGAAACCCGAGAAAACTTCTTGAACACTCACTATGTTTCGACTTTTCGGTGGTCCACCCCACTTTTCTCAAGGAGGAGAAGGATAGAACTCTGTTCTGAACTTGATATACAGACATAAATACACACACACACACATATAGAAAATATACACACATTTTTGTTTACGTATATAATTTTATTTTATTTAGGTAATCTACCGGTTAAGGTAGGTTTTTGGATGGACACAACTATCAAATAAACATTTTGTAACTCCCCACCTAGCAACCTAATCTATATCAGGTCCCTCTTCATCTCGGTATACTTCTTTCCTCCCTTCATCCCATCCAACATCCCTATCCTGTTCCTACCCTTACCTCGCTTGCCCAACATTCTCCCCTCTATTACCCTCTTCAACATTCCACTACCGCTCAATACGCCTTTCATCAATTTTTCCTGCCTCCATAGGATTTCTCTCAACAAACCCCTCTCCTCACCCACCATTTCTAGTTCTTCCTCACATATATATATTTATTTATATATATACATAAAATATATATTATATAAATATTTTTCTATATATATATATATACAAATATATATACATAATTATTATAAGGTAATCTACCGGTTAAGGTAGGTTTTTGGATGGACACACCAAATAAATATTTTCTGACTCCTAACAAAACACAATCAAACAATCTAATCTACATCAGGTCCCTCTTCATCTCTGTGTACTTCTTTTCTCCCTTCAATCCGTCCAACATCCCTATTCTGTTCCTACCCTTACCTCGCTTGCCCAACATTCTCCCCTCTATTACCGTCTTCAACATCCCAATGCCGATCAATACGCCTTTCATGCATTTTTCCTGCCTCCTTACGATTTCTTCAAACAAACCCCTCTCCTAGCCCACCATACCTAGTACTTACTTATTTGTTTCCTCTCGGTCCATTTAACCCTCTCCATTCTTCTCCACACCCACATTGAACTTGGTCATCGTTCAGGTACACATGCCACCGAGTAACTACAAGGAGGAAGAAGTCGATATGATGTACGATGAGTTAGAGGATACAATCGCGTATGTTCCTTATTACCAGTACCAATGACAAAATCTCAGAGTTTAAGGGGACGCCTCGATAGCTGGCTAAAGTACTCGACGGACATGGATTCCGGGTTCGAATCCCGGTCAAGGTGAATGATTTTTACGCTCTGAAATTGTTGCATTGAATATCATGTTTCTTTGCAAGTTGGTTCAGCCAATACAAATTCTCTGAATCGTACCCGTGCCAATGTTTATAATCGGTGGCTTTTCATTTGTAATTGAAAAATTATCCAAAAATATTATTTTGCTCGTCTGTGAGGCGCAAGCACTTCTGTTTCATGAACGCTCACATTCCATCGTTTTTACAATGCGAAGCGGTGTTCCACTCGTGGCGCCTCAACTGCAAGGGGGCAGAGAACCGTCGGCATCGCACCCCGGAACACTTCAAAGTTGGCGAATTATTTCTTTTGCCCTTTCCTTTACAATGTGGACGATCCCCTGCTGTTTCCGCTAACTACAAATGGCAAATCACTTGTATACATTTCTGCTACCGCCACGACTGTTTATCATCGAAGTGCACTCTCCGCTGCATCCTCCATTGGACGGCCGTGGTCCCGCTGATCGCCGCGGGCCGCACGGAAGCGCGGAAGGGGGAAGCGGACGTCGCCGGCCCATCTGTCGTCGATTACTTCCGTCCGTCGCGCGTCCCTTATGGGCCTGCCCAAACGCCTCAACCGTTTCCGCGCTCCTCTCATCATTCTCCGCACCCCTCCGCTCTCCTTCGGCACCCTTCCGCACCCTTTCAGCCATTCCCGCCGGGCCCTCGGGGCGCATTCTCACGCACGCGGTCCTCCATAAGCTAAATCACCCGCGTGTGTGAGGGGGCTCTTCCTTCGCCCCCAAACAAATCGCTTGTCCAAATTGTTGGGTGGGCACCACCTACCGCACCCATAATAGTAGAGTGGGCGGATGGCCAAATGGTTCCGGAAGGTACTAACCGCCTCTGCCCCTAGTCCCTGGCATCCGACGGATTTCCGCACACGTCTAGTGTGCCTATGAGAGGTGTGTCTATCATGGAACCTCTTCGTTCGTGTTCAGTCGGATAGGCGGCAAAGAGGCACTAAATTTGCATAACTATGCGATTTTCAAAAATCGTAGCTCGACTAAATTATTGGAAGAATATCTGAGAATCATTAAAAGATCGGATGTTTAGTCGTGTACTAAATCTGTTCACAAGAACTGGAAGCAGGTACCGTCTGGCGTGGAATCACCCCAAGCGGTGGCTTTAAGAGCGCAGCGCAGCTGTTGCAAATTAAATGAGAAAACCTAGTCGAGGTCCAGAGTTCGAAGCTCGTCCGTATGTATTTTAACTCTCTGCTGATCTCGAGCTACGCGACATTTCGGGGGGAGGAACCTCATCCAGTTCACGAGGTGGCCTCGACCGCTACATTCCAATTCGATGACCACGGTGATGCAGAACCATATATTACTTTGATGGACGGACGAAACAGAAGGGAAGATTAAATTCGCGTTAAAGAAGGGTAACACCACGGCCGCCAGTGATTCGGACCGGAAGTTTCAACGCTTTCCTTTCCAGAGGATTCGCAGTTTCCCGCGAGGGAAACAAAACCCGCAATACGCAAATTGTTTACGGGGACCGCCCAGAAATCTACCTTCAACAGGTAGAATACCTTTAATGAATCCAACCTCATCGGATTTTTGGCAACTTCCATCAAACAGGTCGTCAGGTGACTGGAGGAGAGTTCAATGGAATCCAAAAATGCCGTCAAGTAACACAAGAGAAAGAGAAGGGAGTTTGTAAAGAAACTCTAATGTGGTTCACTGGAGTTTTGGCGGAGGAGAGGGGAGGGGGACCGGGGAAGTGGGTCGCCACGTGCGAAGGGGGTCGCGGGGGACTGTGTGCCAGGGAAGCAGGGAGGAATCCTTTGTGTGCATCCCAGCATGCAGCGATTCGCCTCGTTCTGCAGGGAATGCAACCGCGCGCCCACTCGTGCGCCCCATCCGCGACTCCAATGGCTTCGATGGAATGACCCTCGGAGCGGGAATGGTGCTCCGGGTGTTTCCAATCCGGGAGTAATGCTTTGCGAACTCCACGAATGCAGATCAAAGGTGGGGTGAACAAGTTGAAAGGGCCTTTCTTTCTTTTAATTAGGTCGTTCATTTTTTTCAAGAGAGCAAACCGTTACCCTCATCGAACACAATGCGACATTCAAACACTGAAAAGTGGCCAGAGTCTCATTCTGTAGAACACACGCACCATTAAAACGCAGACTAAATATTAAAAAATGAACATGGAGATGTCGGTTTCCTGGGAGAAAATTCATCCCAAATGATAAACTTGACCGTTTAAAACATGTACTCGCACGCACATTTCAAATTTAAACATACTACATATTCATTTTCAGTGCTTTCCTGAAATCTTCAATCCCTTCAAAGAAGCAGGATTAAGTAGGGTTATGTGTTTACAAAAAAAAGAGTAAAATATCTGATGAATCTTGGCCAATACAGTAAAATGATACTATTTGGGCGAAAAATCATATTTGGCTAGTTTTCGGGAAAAGTATCCGCGCACATGTTGTTGGTGGTGAATAACATATAGCTTCTCATATGCGTAAAAAGCGGTATCCAATTAGGGTGGGCACATAAACATGTTCTCTGCGTGCATTATAACTATGTATTCGCCCTTTGCAACTCAATGGGCAAAGCAATTCCTGAGACCTTGGGCTTTCGACGGCACGGGAGATCGCAGCGGCAAACGGAGACATGCTGGCTAGTCTTAACCGCAATGGTGGCACAAGTGACCGGAAACACGAAAAGTCCTTACTTGTGATCTGATTCTTCACAAGGTCTTAAAATATTTAAGGAGAAATCTTGAGATTGGTTAAAGAAAAGGCATTGTGCAAGCAAAGGATTTAAAGCAGCGCATTTCGGATGCTGTGAGTAAAAAGGGCGAATACCGCGTGATTGATTGACCCGATTCTCTCATAATATATTTTACGGTGATATATAGAATTTTTCTGATAAAATATTCTAAATGCATTTGCGTGACCGTATGCACACACACACACACAAACATCAGCCATTCTCAAGCAATTGAGATTTCACACAAAAGATTACGGAGAGACTGTTTAGCCTAAACATATTAGAAGCATATACACTTATATGCTTCTAATGATAAACATATGACACTTATCACTACAGCTACAATACAGCTCACAACAACTTCAACACCCCTAGGTCGCGGGTAAAGAGTGGGCAGTTAGCAGGCATTGGTGGCAGCTCCCTGAGGCACATTCTTTCACTTCAGTACCCGGGAAAACATTGATGCAAACCACTGTGTCGTTCGGAAATAATATAAGGTTGCTATCAATGAGAGATCTTGGTTTTTTAATGACTATCGAGAATAGTAGGGGCCCTATAACACCTCCCTGTAACACTCCTGAACTTCAGTCTGCCTCTAACGAGGTCACCCCATCGAGGACTTCTTTTTGTAGGGATTTTGGACGGAATGAAGGGAGGAAGGAAGTATGCAGAGATGAAGAGGGACTTGTTGTAGAATAGGTTGTTGGGTTGTGGTTTGTTAGGAGAGATAATCTATTTATTTGGTAGTTTATTTGGTGTGTTTCACCTAATAATAGTTACAGAATATCATCAATAAAAAGAACGAATCAATTCCTAAACCGGTGCTGGTTACGGCAGAGCATGTTCCTACTTACGAGAAATTCCGCTATAATGCTAACAATTAAATGTTTAAAGACATTTAGTTTTCAGGATATCAATTTTAAAGAAATCGCTCTCTCGTCACTGAGAGGTTATCCCAATCGTCACCTTCGTAAAGAGGGCTTTGTGAGATGCGATCCAACTCCCAGTCGTGAGCCACTGAACTTTCTACCACCGACTTGAAAAAAACTGCTGTAAATAAGATACGATATCTTCAGATCCTTTATTATTCTGGCGGGGATTTTTCGGAACTAGGAATTTGTGTGCTTTTCTTCAGAACTGTTTTTCTATTCCCTCCTGGAACAAAAAAATACGTCGCTCATGAGCTCTTCAGAAATGAAGGAAATTCCGCTTTGTGCACTAATATTTTTTCTGCGCATGTTCTGGAAGCAATTACTTAAAATAATGACCTTGTTTACACTGACTCCACCAGTTTCGCCATTTTCTACCATCAAATAATGCAAACTTGGACGATTCGCTTGTATCTCCCTCTCTTAAGACCAAAATGATTTGGTTTATCCTCTAAATATTTGCATACAATTTTCATTTTAGAGGTGCTCAAGGTTTGACCTGCGGCAATTTAACGAAATGATTTGAGAACGGACTGATCGTGCGAAGCATGGACGCCATGGCAAATACTTTTCCTTTAGGATTGATATCTTTATATTTTGTGTAGAACGTGACGTAACGAGCTGGAATGCTCGAAAAATATTTATTTTCTTACGATTCTAAATTCTTCAAGATTTGACGTACCACCTAACCTGCCCTCTATTCTAAGATCTAAGAATGCGTTCGTGTATACCAACTCCGATGCGGCGGCAGTATAATGGACCACCGGGTGATTCGAGGGGTCCTCGGCGCAATGGGAGGACAGGCCTCAGATAAACAAAGCCTTGCTCCATTTCGGTTGAGAAGAGTCTTGGGAGGAACCTCCGCAGTCGCCCGGAAAGGGCAATAATGGAGGCGCACGAAGAGAGTGCGTACGCTCAGAGAGAAGTGCGCTCCTTACACGCACGGGAGGAGAAATCATCAAGAGATGAGGGGTTCGTCGGACTCGTAAAGATATGGGGAACAGGAGGATTTAAGTCACAGCTCCGACATGTACTTAGCTGCACTAACTACGCAGCATCTAGTCAAATTCGAGCGTGGGTGTTAAAAACCATGTGATCGAAGAAGCTGATGTTTCTACTCTGGCGTTAGAGATACTTGGGCG
The DNA here is from genome assembly GCA_037158775.1 of Hetaerina titia. Classification (NCBI taxonomy): domain Eukaryota; kingdom Metazoa; phylum Arthropoda; class Insecta; order Odonata; family Calopterygidae; genus Hetaerina; species Hetaerina titia. Next base: position 101,331,567 of record CM073775.1, read on the forward strand.
GACGTTTAAAGCGTTTTATCGATAGGGAGAAGCTTGGAAGAGAATCGAAAGGGGTCTGCACAAACCCTTACTCACACGATCAGGCATCTCCTGGACGGCGCCTTCGGATCACAAAAGGACATGGACATCCTGTACTCCGCCCTGCGTATCGAAGGGAGGAATAGAAAGAAGGCTTTGGAGGCAGGGCCGCTTCTCCTGGGGACAGGGCCCTTGAGCGGGGAAGGCCGAATTGCCGTGGATTTCACACGCACACAGGGGCAGTGGTTTGGAGGAGGAAGAGGAGCTGATGCCCCTAGTGTTTCGATGCGTAACTCATGACGAGCGCGTCAAACGCTCTCTCCCTCGGTGACGGATGATGCACTAAGAACGGCGGAAGAATGAGTGGGGCAGGGCGAGAGAGGGGCAGTCGGGGGGCACGGCGAAGATCACACGACGTAGATCTCTCACGTGCGCCCCCTGTGGGTCTTCCGAGGAGGAATGGGCGTGGGAGGAGGAGGATAAAAATGACTGGCGACACCCGTCACGTTCGGACCGTCTCCCTGTTTCTTTCCATGCGGTGCGAAAACATGTCTTCTCCTTCCTCTCGTCTCTCTCTCTCTCTCTCTCTCCTAATTCGCGGGCGGGGAGATGGTTCCACCCTTGTGGTTCGGACGCGCACGCTTAATTTGATTTGTTTTAAAGCCCCACGTGACGCAAGCAAGAGTTCATCGGGTCTTCGATACTCCCTATCGAGGCCTCCCGGAACGTGTCGCCCGTTTTAAACTTCCGGGCTGAGATTCCGCGTACACCTTCCAAATCGGTAAAGCGCAAAAAAAACCCTTAACTATACATTTGAATTTTCCGTCGATAATCCTTTGAAATCAGGAACCTATTTAGTTCCAGAGCTTCCTTTCGTTAATTCTCCTTGAATTTCAAGATTAATTCTAATTTCAGGTATGAATTCCAGTGGCGACCCAGAGTTATTTGACGGGAATTGGGTTTATTTCCACGTTCTGGATTAGAGAAATTTCTTATTGTGACAATTTTTTTTCCTAACCAGTACGTCGGTTTAATTAAACACTTTACAAATGATCATTTATGAGGGTATCTTTTAAAAAGCGGTAACAAAAACAACGATTGTGAAAATGTAGCCTATCGGCTAGTAACGGCTCACACCCGGCTAATTAAAAGAACACTGATTGAATTTTTGTCGTGACGGGATGGATGTAAACATGCATTAGGTCTGCTGCTATCATAAATACCCAAGTTCCTCTCGGATGGAAATAAGGTATTTATAACTTGGCGTAGGTTTTCGCCGAGAAGACGTCTCAGGAGTCGAGGCGAGGGGAGGAGGTGAAGTACGTCGGCGATTCCCTTCAGAATAAGGAAGCCTCGAGAGAAATCCAAATTACGAAGCCTTACCGTTGGACCTAGAGAGCCAATGGTCCAAATTTAATATGGCTCACATCACGTTTCTCATGCTTACAATGGCAGACAGCAAAGCAATTTCAAAGCTGAAGACCAATGTTCTCCTCGACCGTCAAAGTTACCGAGACTAACGGAGCTAAATGTGAATCATGAATTTGAACCCTTTAACTCTGCTAGTTGCTCGATTTTCACCGCGTTCGTTGGCCTAAATATACCATAGTTTGGGCTGTATTTCAGCTGGGGTCTTCAGTCGAAGGTAGGTTGCTTTTCCATACCCTGCGCAGTGGGTAGAATCCATATTCTCGGCTGATATTTGTGCATAAAGCGAAGAAAAGAGCTCTCCGCCAACCGATCAACGAGAGGGCGGTGGAAACAAGAGAAACACGACCGAAGGCTAATCGAATCCACCCCGACGGAGCCTCCGAGCGAACAATATTTACCTGAATTTGATTCGCGCCCATATATTAATAACAAAACGCACATTAGTGCTTTGTTAAGTCTTTTTCTGTACCATTATCAGAATTTTATTGATTTGGAACCGAGAAAATCAATAAACAAGGATAAGACGATATTAATTTCAGTTCTAACATTTTTACTAGGACGCTAGACGCCTTTTAAGAGTTTTGGAATTCTTTCTACATATTCTGAGTCCCTTCCTTACAGTCGAGGATTTTTAAAAGTGTGCTGACATTGCGAGAGAGAGAGAGTCCGCGAGCTTCCTCGTGTGTGTGTCCCTCGAGGAGGGCCGCGAAAGATGAGTGAGCATGAAGTGGGGGTGCGTGCGGAGTGGATTGCTTCGGGCCAACTCCTCCGAAAGGGACGAGCAAGACGTGGGCTGGTCCCGCCGGCTCCGTGATCCGGGTTCCCCAATTCAGGGACTTGCAGTTTAGGAGAACTTGGCCGCCAATGGGCGGCCCGAAACGCATCGCCTCTCTCCACGAAACGAATGATAGGGGCGATTCAAAACCGGAAACGGGGATTCAAGAACCGGAGCCGAGTTTTCTCGCGATTAAGAACAAGTCCGAAATATTGTCGAAATCACAATAATTCATAAAATTGTTAGACAACATAGCAATGAATGCATGAAAAATAGCAATGGTGTCTATGAAAATATAGTGTACTATTTCCCCAAATACAATCAACAATGTCATTATTCTTCGCAAATACAGGGAAATATATTTATGTTTATGTGATAATGCCACAATTTTCCGTTGAATTTGGCGACTTCAGAGCCAAATTCGAGTCAGAGAGAATTCAATGAACCAATAACGATGCAAAGATGGAAAATAAATGGGGTGGGCTGGATTTCATTTTAAACTTGAAAGTGAAAAAGGCCAGCAGTAAAATTTTGCGTTAGTTTGACACTAATCCTATTTCAGCAAAAAAATTGTTGAATATCGTAAAACATATATAAAGCTATTAGAAGTAAAATTCTATTAAATAGTAAAACTAATTGGCTGTTAGATATATTGCATTACCAAAATAATCTTTTCAAGTTAAACTCCTTTTTCATCTTCGGGGAAGCCAAAAGAATAAATTAAAATGTCGTCTGCTGGATGCTAAGCCGTGAATTTATGTTTCCGCCGTGTGAAATGTGACATTGCATGCACGCATCTCATTTCTTCCCTGGACGAAATATTAGAATGACTGCTATTTAAAAAGAAAAAGACGCATCTGGTCAGAGCATATGTCAAAAGAAGCCGCGGCAGGACAATGGACGCGATTTGCAAATGCACTTAACGGAGTTCATTCCCCCAAACGGCAGGCAGCGCGGCGGAGCGGAGCAACGGAGAAGCCGCTCACGATCCCACCGCCGCGCCGGTCTAACCGTTATGATGGCGCCGCGCGCAAAGGGCAACGGTGACCGTGGGGCGGCGGGGGTCGAGGGGTGGGCGAGTGCTTCAACATGTTAGCGATGATTCACAAAAGGGGACGACGCGTGTTTTTAAGCCACTTGCTTGGATAGGGATCCCACAAAAAGACAAGTGTCACTATTCTTAGAGACAGACAAAGTTGACAATAGTTTGTACTTTACAAGATAAAATTGACATGTTCTCCGAACGTAAGGAAGAATTCCCTTTCACTTCTTACAAACCATTTGTCTATAGTGAGAGATTCAACGTTGAGATGTCGTATTATGAGGGCACAACAAGAGATTTCTGGCGTCTCTATATTTTTTATTGTCTGTGCATTATTTACTAATGTCATGCAGCACGGAAATCACCAGACAGGGTTCTGAAAAATTTGGAAAATTCCTTTTTACACTGCATGAAATCAGACTTGAGATATTTTATGCAACAGTATGTTCTCATGCAAAAAAGTGGAAACATTGCCCAAACGAAACGTAGAAGCGGCTTATCATATTCACCCCAACATGAACTGGGGCTCAAGGGCTCCCGGCGCGTCTGGCAACTGACCTGTTGATGTTCCCGTAAGAGCGCGTGCAGGTGTTGCCGATGGTCACCAGAACCGCCACCTCCGTGCCATTGTCCACGAGTCGAACCAGCTCTTCACCTTTCCACTTTTGAATGAAGATGGCACTGATGTTTCCTGCAAAAGGAAAGGAGCATTGGTGAAACTCGAGCGCATGCAGAAACTGAAGAGCGAATGAGCGTGGAAGTAAATATTAGATAAAAGAGACAGACGGAAGTGGCTACCCACCAAAGAGGCCAACTCAAGCCGAGTCGGTCTGGCGGCTGTGAAAGCCAAGTCATCGCAAAAATGCAAGATATAAATCATAACATTAAATGACTAACTAAATGGCTGCTGAGTAAAAGACCAGTGGAAACTTGGAGCGACAGAGCTACTGGAGGACAACCGATCCGAGAAACTAAAGATGGCTCTCTTGAGCGAGCTTAGCGTTTAAACCGTGAGCTTCTTCACTTCCATTGTAATCAAGAATAACGTGAAGTATCTTTGAAAAATTCTAGATACATAGGTTTTTTTATTGCTGGAAACGAGCAAGATTTACGGGAATATATTTAACGAGATTTGTTTTCTTCTTTCCTGAAAACTTAGTCAGTGTGAACTCGGTAAGAAATAAATAATTAAATAATAATAGTCTAAGTTGAAACGATCGCATAAAGAACGATATGCACGCATAAAATTGCATTAAAAAAATAAGAAAATGTATTAAAGGTCAAAGCATAGGGTAAACTATTGGAATATGAATTGTGGAGATGCCAAGAACTATAATTTTCTCAATTGAAGAAGTACTCGATGTTTCAGGCCTGTGTCAGTTACTATTCTCAACGATGAGTCGTCGCACCTAAGCGATTGACAAACTTATAAAGTTCAGCCTTAATGAAAAATCAAGACAACTACAGCTTTTTAGGTGCTGCTAACCTGACTAATGGAAACCGATTAGCATCATATATTTTGTTTACAGTTCTGTAATCCAGAGTGAGATTCTGTCATGACAAGCTATGTAATGCAATGTATGATCGCAATATGTAATGAGTCTCATCAAATACGAACCTCACAAAAGAACTCACTAAATGTTTGAAACTGAATATCGATATAGCATAAAATCGGGAAAACATCAGCCAAGTGCCGATTGGAGAGCACTTGTGTCCTCTGCTTTCGCCAGAAGGGTCACTGCCTGCCGCTCACCGCAGGGAATAGACAGACAGACACTGGGATCAATAAGTACACATTCCTCTTCCGTTCACCTCAATCAATCACTCCGAAACCGTCCAAGTGACGGCGGATGATGACAAGGGTGAAGGATTCACCCCAATTTCGTGTCGTGCGAGCCACCCTTGATTATTCGCAAGCACTCATTGTTTCAGGGGCTTTAATGTTTCCCAACAGATATACAAGGTATTTAAGTAGATTTTATGATTTATAACGCTACTGAACAAATCATTTCCGTGACATTACATAGATTTTCATTTACAAAGAAGAAGAAGTATAAAGTGAAAGTTTAGAGATATGGAAATTTTATTTAAAAAGATAAATCTTGTTGCAATTACCGAGCGAGCTAGAGGTTTCGAACCTGCTTGAAGAAAAATGATATATTTTTAATGGGGTTAACTTACTCCATTTTTATGACTTCATTATTTTATACCACAGAGTTTTCTTCGAAATATATCCCCATCAATAAAACATGTCATTGAATATACTAGAATAAATCAAGGAAGTGGTTTTATAATTTTTTGATTCGCATTATACATGTACTATGCAAAAAATACCTTTATGGTATATTGTAAGCGTAATGTGTAGCCTATACGGTGTAAAAGTTAACTGCATTGATTTCAATGTCGCCTCAACCGTTGTAGTTGAAGTGAGGTCACCACCCAAATCTTTCATACCTGTAAGTCAACATCCTGATGGATTAGAAACAGATGATCAAAGAGAGCAGGCCAAGGAGAGCTGGACTTTTTCGGATTATGTTGGGAGAGAAAGTTATAAAGAAAGTGAGCAGCCAAGAGCCAGAAAAGGGGAGAAAAGTATAAGAGTGAAGGAGAGAGATTTGGGTTTTGAAGGCGATCGAGACAAACAGGGGGTCCGGGTCATTCGGGAGAGCCAATGAATTCCTGTCCGCGATATGGAAGCAAACATCGGACGCAGGGAAAGAGAAGTGAAAAGCAGGGAAAATAGAAAACTAGGGAAATTCTAGGCAATGAGGAAATGTCTTTGGGAGATAGAGAGGGGGAGTGAGCAGGCAGGAAGTGAGGAAGAGGTGACGCATGACGATGAACGACTAAAAGATGGAAACACGCGCCTGGAGGAAACGAAGCATGTCAAATTATATTTAAGCAATTTAAATATACATCTGGAGGGGGATTCTCTAAGGAGGCATGGACTTGCACTTCATCTGCATTTGCGCAAATATTTCGCAATCCGCACAAAAGGTGTGTGGCAGTGGGTACATGGACCGGATGGAAAGAGCAAGGGACGACGGAGAGGGAGGGTGTTCGAATGAAAAAATGTCAACTCAAAATCCCTGGAGATCACTTGCGAGGAGGGAGACGGCACACCAATGCGCACACACATTATCGCCAAACCCAGTTTAAACATGTACCCATTTTATCATATTCAGAAGTTTCCTGCTATATGATTTTCCCAGAATTGTTCCCAGCATAAATGTCCTCATATTAAATAGGAGGGAATAAAAATGAACATCAACCACTTACGCAGCTGAATATGACAGCATTAAGAAAAAGAAAAAAATCAGAAGCAATTATTGTTGATAGTGAGGCAGAGAATGATATCGAATGGACTAATCGAATAACTGAGGAAGTTCTAAGAAGATAAGGACATGGAACGAACACGCGGAAATCAAGGAGGGCCAACGTCCTCTCGTCGGGGGGGGGGGGGGGGGCGAACTGACGAAGGCGAACCATGGCCGAGTGCAAATTGAAGGGGAAGGGAGGGCCGGGGGTGGGGTGGGGGCGAAGAGATGTGCCCTCGTAAAAGGGGAAGCCGCCCGAAGAGTCACACGGAGGTGTCCGCCCCACGGGGATGACCCGTGACGGCGGCGATGGGAGAGAAATCAATGCGCGGACAATAGCCACCGATTGAAGGATGATACGACAATTGTCCAATTCCTGCTTATTGCTAAAATCTGGCACACCAAACGGGATGCTCGAATTGCCCGACTCCTCAATTGTCTAAATATCCTTTCACTAATTGCGTTTTGGCCAACGCCTTTTTATCTCCAATTTTCATCTTCACCCTAATAATTGCTTGTTTGTTAGACGAACGGAGATTAAAGAAACGTTTTATATCGCTATCGACTGACGATGATAAGAAGCGACTTTCCTTTTCATTAGCAATAAATAATATGAGCCAACGATTAACATCAACATAAAAACTGGATATACCGTGAGGTAATAAATGGTCGAATGGAACGGATGAGATCACGAGAACTGCGCAGCTGAAACGACACTTTCATAAACGCTTAGAGGGCAGTTTCTATCAATGTCAATTCCCAACATACAATGAAAACAGCATATAGTTGCTTATAAACGGTGCAAACTGGGACGGAGAACCTGTTTGGTCTTATTAAAAATCGTGAAAAACTAAGCGGAGTAGGAGGTGCTAATGATGAGTGGCTTCTTTAGAATGTCAAGCATTAATATCTGATTATTCTGTGCCTATTTTATCATGGCACACAATCGTCATAGAGATCCGAGACTGATAAATGACCGCACCCTTGCTTGGGGTTTGTTTGGAGATCGCAATCGATACTTCAATCAATTTTCCCAGGGAAACCAACTATATTAGAACGGTCCCCACGCATTGCAGGTATCCGGTGGATTCTGTCCGGTCGCCACGGAGAATAAATTCTCAGCAATCAATCCTTATCTTGACAGTTAATGTCCAATTGATACTCTTACACTTGCACTAAATGTTATGATTCAAGCAAATTTAGGAAATCCCAACGAACAACACCATTTTGCTTGTGCATCACATAATTTCCTCAATACCAATTGAAAATGCTTCAAAGAAATCTGCTTCTCGACTCCCCCCCCCCTCTCCTCCCTACTCATTCGATTTGTTTAGAATAAAGTCTTCGTGCCGTCGGCGCCTTCTACGCGTAGAGCGACACCATCTGAAGGAAAGTCTCAAGCACAAATGCTTTTATTTGCATCATTGTAGTTCAGTAAAATTCGTAAAGTATTTATTTTATCTTGAAGATTATGGCGATCACTTCAATAAAAGTCTCCTTAAAATATTTCTTAACTTTTGAGCTTAACTTGACTCTTGGATGTCTTTCTGACAAACCAATTTGGGATCATGCCCTGCCCCCCGGTATATTCCACCTTCTTCTCCGATGTCGATGGAAGAGGGTGTTTTCCTCATTCCCTCCCGCGGCTTTTCTATTTCCAAAACCGAAGTGTCCCACGCTGTTTCCTCCTTGGCCCTTTCCCACCCAAGTCCGCCATCAGGATTGGGCCCTCCTTCCCTTTTACTGGTTCCAGAACCTCTTCCGGGAGTTCGCAAGAGGTAATCCATCACTTCCACATGAATCAGGCGAGAACAACGTAAATGGAAAACGGAAGGAAAAATGAATTCGAAATAAGCAAAGGAATTAGACTAGGATGCAATCTCTCGCCATCATTATTCAACGACTTTCTAAAAGAAATAAAAGACGCACAACAACTGGGCATCAAAGGAGTCAAAGTGCTGAATGGCCAAGTAATTAACTTGCTAATTAAGTTCGCAGATGACATCGCGGTAGTCACAGGAACCGGCGAGAGGACCTGCTAGGAAATTTGAAGGCTATGGACTAAGTACTTAGGGAATATAATTAGAATATCAAAAAGAAGAAAACTTAAATCCTCGCGAGGGAAAGAGAGAACCCGAAGGCAAATATCACAATTTGAGGAGTGAAACTAGAGCGAGTGGAATCCTTCATCTAACTGGGCAACAGCAGTCTAAATTGGGATGGGAGAATTTACACGAACATCAAGCAAAGAATAACTCAAGCTAAGAAGGCGCTCATACCGGGAGGGCAACTAAGTTAAAAAACTGAGGTTGCAAACACGGAAGCAGTTCATCAAAAGGCTCGTATCGGGCATGTCACTGTATGGATCAGATACATGGAAGATTAGGAAAGTGGACCAGCGAAGAATGGAGGGAGGCTTCGAAACATGGTGCTGGAGGAGAAATAATTAACAGTAGAAGGCAATGAGGAGAATGCTACGGCGCAGAAGAGATGGATTGGACATACCTTGAGGCACAATGGATAAGACATGAGAGAAGAGAAAACTAAAGGAAGGTCCCGAGAGAAAGATCAAGAGAAAAGTACATGAGGCAAGGTAAGGAGGTAAAACATGGAAATTATCGGGGGGAGGGGAAGAGGGGGAGGAGCTAGGGAATAGAGAAGAACAGAGGGCTGCGGAGTAGACCAGTCTTCACATCGAAATATTGATGATGATGAAATAATCTCCACCACCGTCTACCCAGGAAAATTTTCCGTGTTTCCTCTAAGGAATTAAAAAAAAGCTAAAGACATTTTAATGGTTTACTGGAAGCCTCTGAAACATTCGTGACGGCAAATAAAATCTGAAGCATTGCCTAGCAGCAGAAAGTGGCTCCACGCATTTCTCAATATAGTCGCTGGATTCCCACGAAGAAAATTTTATGTTAAAAACTTTTGTAATAATCGTGTGCATAGTTTGTCAAAAATAAAGCTAGATATAATACAGAGGAATCTATGTAAAGTGTATGCCAAGTATTTGCCATCAAACCCCTTTTCTATTTTTTGCACATGAAACTAGAAGTTAAAAATTAACGTCTTCTCTTCTCTGATGACGAAGCAATCATATAGAGGGATATCAGTTTAGTTTAATCGTTTATTTTACGACGAGTCCAGACGATAGAGTGGTACTAACACGTCATCTTAATTCGATAGTGTTAGCACGACACCTGGCAATCAGAATTAAACTTAAAAAAAAGTGCAGCGATGAAATTTTGAAATAGAAACATGTCTCCTACAAGGCCAAATTAATCAACAATGCGAAATAGCAAAATTAGACTCGCTTAACTACATAGGTGCTAATATTAGTTACGACACTTCGCGGGTGAAATAAATATGGAGAATATTTGGTCAAGCTAGCCAAAAATTAGGATTAAAGTGAAAATCTTGGAAAAATACGAGTGGGTAATCGTTTAGTTTACCGCGAGTGGCCAATCGCTGATTAGGACTCATTAGAACTAGTACATAAATCGGAAATCAGTTTCCATGGCGATGATGTTACACGTTTCACTAACCACGTCGAACTGATTACGGGAGGTGGGATCATGAAAATAAGATTTAAGAAAGTTCAAGTGTAGAACTGACAGAAGCCTAATGTCTTTTTACCACGAAAGATGAGGAATCAGAGTAAATGTAAAATATAGAGTTCTGAAAACTATAACGTTATTCTTACCAGCCTAGTGTATGGTCATTACTTTATCTGAAGCCCGTGTCACACAATCTAGCTTAATTGCATATAGTACTTTTGGTGATTGGAATTATCATGGCACACTCACAAAAATTGTGCTGTTCATCACATGGACCAATAACATTTGAAAGATAGTCTGCGGAATTAAAGCTATAATAATCGATGGCGAATTATTGGCTGAAGCGACCTTGATATAATCAATGGGGTAGGTGAGGGAGATAGTCCTCCGAATGAAACACGTGCTCGTCGGAGAAATCAAAGGAGGAAATCATGGCACCCTGGCGATAGGGTGCATTGGACACTGTCCATGCTGAGTGAAGTGTGTGATTGACGCCCAGGCTCCGATAGCGTGGATGAAAAATAGTGATAAACTATTATAGTGTCTTGTCCGGGAAAGGGAGAGTCAAGGCTTCCGCGATCATTGTCTCAAGAAAATTTTGCAAAGGAAAACCGACAGCAGCAGAACAAAAGACGCAGAAAAAGAAGTCCGCTTTAGAATAGGAACTTGGAATATTAGGACAATGTTGAGGAGGAGAATATTAGAGAATATAAAGCGAGAGATTGGAAGAGGAAATATAGAAATATTAGGTCTACGCGAAGTTCGATGGAAAGATAGCGGAGATTACTGGAGAATACAGTATACGAGGTCCGTCCAATAAATACGCGAACTGAAGCCTTAAAAACTTTGCTCTGTTGCACTGTGTGCACTGTTGATTTTCCTAAATTCAGTTCATCAGCTATCATTCGGACCGTTTTTCGACGATCGGTAAGGACAAAGGACCACACACTAGTCTACGGGGCGAAAATAGGCAAGGGGGCGCCGGAGGGTCCTGACAATGTGACATTTGCGAAGGCTCGATTACCTTCCTTTTCTCTCCGTTTTAAAGCTTCGTTTTTAAAGTTTATATTGCTTCCCGCATCTGGAAGTAATTTAAATCGTGAGTTTCCTTACATTTTAAAGAATGAACGGTTGAAAAATATTTCCAAGCCTTTCTCGCAAAAGGGAAACTTTTGAAGGGGTTTAATCTCATTTGGCCTATCGTTGGCACAATTTCACGACACTAGAGTACATCGGCAGGTTCAGTGTGAATAAAATCGACGTGAATCCGGAGAGGAATCAGCTCATCTGATAATTAGATTCGGTGTTTTTACATATAATATTTATGTGGATAATTATTTTCTAAACCATTCGGTTCCAACGATATTATCAAGCCTCTATTGGTAAGTTATTTTTCATTCATTGCATGATATCATTCTTTTTATAGAACTAATATATAATATTTTGTATTATTTTATGATGGCGAAGTATATTAAGAAAATAAACGGCCAGTATGTTGTTTAGGTTTTCAGGAAATGGTAATAGACAGTCCAAAAAGGGGACCTTTCCTCTCATACTTCGTAAATATACGATTGAACTTTCCCTTTGCTGGCTAGATATCAATTCAATAAATTCCCGGTTCACTGATCTAAGTCACGGTTTTGCTGCCATGGCTTCAATTTCCTTGAAGTATAGCTTTTTTCAAACAATGGGTAGTATTCACAATAATTCTTTGAATAAAAAGAAAACTTTGGAAATAATTCGCATTCAGGAGTAAATCGAGTAGTAAACATACTTCTTCACAAAATTCCTCTAGATAATATATCTTCAAATGAAAAGGTGACCTCGCTATAGGATGAACTTCAGTTGAACCGACGACGCACCCACAAGTATCCAAAAATTGAATTAAAGCTAATTTCACCGCAATTCCCTGGAACAGCCTTTCTTATGAGTACAATTTAGGGAATTTCATGCACTAATATGATTCATAACGATGGAATGGGAGCCAAAGAATTATTATTTCATCCTCAACCGACTAGACCATTATTATAAATGGAATTCGAGAGGAGCTTACTTTGCAGCCGAGTGTTTGGTTGATCTATGAAAGACGGCAAAAGTGAAGACCTCAAACCTACGCACCATTCTCAAATTCGGGCTCGCTTGATAAATGTACTGCATTAGTTTTGGTTTTTTTGGGGGGGCGACCGACAGCTAAGGTAATTTGCGCCATTAGGGATGGGTGGTAAAGTAAGGATGGAGAGAAACCCGGCGCCGGCATTAGCCTACTCTTGTCGAAAGGCGCCAAGGTGTCCGTAGTTTAACGTCCCATCCGACGGTCGTCGCACTCACTCAAAGTGCTCTCCTCAAAGCACCTCGAGTAGGGATCGAGGTATCCCTGAAAAATATTTGTTGTCTCCAGGATTTGAACCCGGGCCTTCGCGATGGGAAGCCTGTACGTTTAGCCTCCGCACCATCCCGATCCCCAACTACTGCTTTAGTATATGAAATGCACAATATTTATATAAAACAAATAAAGAGTATTAATATTTTCAGTTTCCTGAAGAAAGAACCGAAACTACTACCGTTAAAGAGCAAAATAACGTGTAAATAAATCCTATGTTATATGCAAAACAAACGCATATATTCAGCCTTGCTTTTATATGTTTGAAATTATGCAGCAAGCACATAAATATTTTGTTTTGACGTTTTTCATGTGATTATTAGTAATTTTACTTTAAAAAGCAACCACTTAAAGATTGAATCCACGTCTTATCATTAACCCTTATGTACGGGTATTCTGTTTAGTTAATATATATTAAATTTAATTGTAGCAAAATTTAATATTTGAATCTTTATTTAGAAATAGAATGGCAGGAAATGACTCATCAAAGAAGAAATGTAGTTAGTATAAGGTAGATTATCTCAAGTATGGATTTATAGTCCCTTGTAAACAAGCACATGACCACGAGCTTACTGTGTGAAAGGGTGTTTTCAAATGAGGCCTTCCAGACTACTTGACCATTTTAGGAAGGCACATCCTGACAAGACTTTAATATTTTTTCATTTCACTTCATGACGGAGAGCAAAATCGCCCAACACTTCAAGTATGTTGTGTAATGATCCCAAAAATATCTCCGATGGTTTGCGTGCATCGTACAATATTTCACTATTGACTGCCAAATCTGGAAAGCTACATACGATTGGTGAAGAACTCATCTCACCAGCAGTATGTGAAGTCCTGAGTACTGTTCTCCATAAGCCACCATACGATACAATAAAAATAATTCCATTAAGCAACACTTCAGTTCAACGGCGAATAGATGAAATGACTGAAAATGTGGAAGATATATTGCGCAGCATCCTAAGAACACCAACATTTGTATTATAGTTGGACGAGTCAACCTGGCCTGGTAATGAATGTGCTCTGACTTTTGTGCGCTCTATTAAAGGTGAAAATCTACTTCAAGAGTTGTTGTTTTCAAGGCAATTGGTAACTGACACTGAAGGAAAGTCAATCGTAGAGCAGTTCTTCAGAGACAAAACAATTCACTTTCCAATATACTTGCTGTTGCGACGGACGGAGCTCCGTCATTGACTTGTCGTCACCGTGGTAATTACATACTTGAGAAAATGTGTACCAATGTTTTTGCTATTCATTGTGTCAGTACCGACAACATCTAGTGGCTAAAATACTGAGTGATCGCCATCACGAGTCCTTAAACATTGTAATGACTGCGGTTAACAAAATCAAAGCCTCTTAATGATCGATTCTTTCGAGATTTGTGCGATGAGGACAACAAAGATTTCATTGTTACTACACACGGAAGTTCGTTGGTTCGTTCGTTCGTCGAGTCTTTTGTGACCATTTAGCCAACTTGCACACACATATGACACAACGATTTGAGGATCTCGTTTTTTGGAAATTCCAGACAGGGTGATAAGTCCGTTTGTAGATATTGAGGAAGTTGGAGTATTAGAAGAAGAATCAATTGGACTACAAAATGAAGTTTAACTGAAACCAAAGTTAAAGATAAATTATCAAGAGTTATGGTTACAGAAGGAGGTTTTCAATAATGATCCTGCATTATGAATGGTGGTTAAACAACTCTTCCTGGCATTGCCGAGTTCATATTTGGCGGGGCATGGTTTTAGTGCATTCATTCGGCATATTTCCAAGCAGGGAAACTGACTTCAGGTTTGTGAATGGAGTGATTTAAGACTTCTGCTAAGTGACATTGAACCGGACATTGGAAAACTGGTATCAGGTCATCATGTCCATCCATCCGATTAAAATTTTATTTGACGGAAATATGTTATTAAATTAGGCAATGGAATCTCCTGAAATTATTTCTAGACAATGAAAAACTATAATCAATAGTCACTTAATTGTTTAACCAATTTTAAGAAAACATGATTGGTTATTCTATTTTTATCAATTGAACATTTTTCTGTTATATGATTGCTTAATTCAAGTAAAAAATGAAATGTTAACTTCTTTAAAAAACTTTTCAAAATTATGTGTTGATAATTTAATTTTTGTAAAAAGTGTGTTAAGTGTATTATTGTGTATTAAGTCTCTTGCCTCTCCTCCAAACTACGAATGTCACTTGTTCCTGTAAACTGAGAGAAAAAGTAGATGAAACGAATCGAACGAATTGAAGAGGAAATCTAACGAGGAATGTCAATGAAGATATACAGGTATTTTTAATCCAGCTATTTGATAGAAGAGACGCGCCCGTTAATGCATGAGATCGTGCCTGGAGACGTTACTCTCGCACGCAAACTTCATTTTGAGATTTAAGAGAACTTAAAATGTCGTGTCTGCTGCGTGCAGGGGGGGGAGGGGGTTACATTTAAACCAAGTCTCCTCTGGCCCCTTCTATTGTTGACAGCCACGTGTTCAAGACTAAAATGGGCTTCGGAGGAGTGTGCTTTGGGCACCCCTTGAATAAATGAGGAGCAGATCCAGTTTGAGACCAGGCTGCCAGCGGAAATATCCATCAATATCCTGTCCAGAAGGTTTATCGCCGAAACTTGTGGTCGTTTGAGCGTGGAAAGCACGCACACTTCTCGAGATACGCCGTGTATGTGTTCGCCGGGTAATTAAAAGAGATCCCCAGGGGAATCAGATTGCACCCTGGCGGTCGCATGTAGCGCAGGGTGCTCCGCCCATGCAATTCCACGAGGTGCTCCCTCAACACACGCTAAACGTCGTCGTTAGTGTCTTACCACCTCCCTATTTAAGTGAAAAAAATCAATTCTTGCGCAAAACAAGACCTCATTTGTTTTTACCACTTCGCTTAAACCCTTTCCCCAAGTCTTTACGAAGTCTCATAAAAACCAAAATCATGATATTACGAAAGTGCTTTCTTTCTTGCTGCTGCATTGGATCCTTAAAAGTATTTGGCGAATGTTGCCGCACTCCAGACCGGGTTTTCATTAAAGCCAATAATTAATTACGCTACGCCACCATTTCGTACGTGCGGAATTGCGCCGGGCAGCTGGACTCCTGGGCAGCTGGGCTGCCGACGCCACGAACTTGTTGTTGTTTCATTTCAATCCGCGTTTTTCGTCCAGGAAACACGTAATTGTGAATGAACAGTCACGGGGCTCAGATATCATCAAAAGTCTTAATGCCCTTCTCTCTTGTGTACTACCAGTTGGCATATTGGACGGTTTCTTATTTGTGTCCATCAAGACTTACTCCTTAGCACCATAAAAATAACAAAATATTTCGGAAAAAATGTTTACATTCACTTTACATCAAATTTTTTTATCGTGACTGCGTTACGAATCCATGTAAGAGCGTGGGCTACGCAGATTCTGAGTCGAGTTCCCGCGTCACAGTTTAATGTCAAAAAGTGTCAAAGTATTATTTGATTATCCGAAACTATGATAAATTACTTATTACACGTCAAGAAGCTACTCCTGCGAAGAAAACTCTTCAATTGCGGTCATAAAAATGTTCATAATTTGCCACAGTTTAAAATTATATTAATAAAGGATAGGAAGGGTGTCTTCGGAACTGTAAAAAGAATTTAACCGTAAGTTTAGTCAACTTTGAAGTTGGTTTAAACGAGGGTGTGCTCCCACTTCGCAGGCTGAACCTCAAGAAGCTAACGGCAGTGGTCAACCAACTCAAGGGTAGTCTCGATATGCGAGGTGAAAGTTTACGTCCGAGGGGCCATGGGCTGTGGGAGGGGGTCAGGCAAACAATACATAATACCTTCGATGGAGTGAGAAGATGCCATTTTTCCCGAGGCTTCATATGTATTCAACAAAAAAAATTAGGGTTTATTGGAAGAGTACTGGGTAAATTAGATGAAAAGATTAAAGAGAAATGCTATCTGTCGCTAGCTGGGCCTCATTTAGGATATGCTGGAAGTACATGGGATCCTCTTGAAGTTGGATTAATTGCCGAATTGGATAGCGTGCAGCGTAGGGGAGCTAGATTTGTAAAACATTGTTATGATAAACTTAGTAGCGTAGCCAAAATATTAGAGCAGCTAGGCTGGGAATCACTCACGGAGCGAAGGTTAAATTAGAGATTGAAGCTCTTGCATACGGATTGGAAGGAAGTCTCTTTAGCAGTGATGTTTGTAAATGTTTATTTCGTTGAAAATACTTATATTGTATTTTAAAATATTTACATTGTATTTTAAAATGTTTATGTTGAAAATATTTTATATTTTATTCCCTCATCTTACAAGGGTAGGAAAGACCATGCAAATAAAATTAGAGAGATTAAGAATTGCAGAACGGATAGATTTAAGATGTCATTTTTCCCACGAACGATAAGAGATCAGGCTAATGTTGTTCAACCGCGGTAGGGGTCACCTACGGGCCAAAATTAATATGGTATTTATTCACCCCCTGCCGCACATCCTAACGGCGGCTTGCAGGGCAATAAAAAAAACAAAAATACACATTAAAAAATGAGAAAGAAATGAAATAAGACGCCATAACGCGTGTACCATTGATGATGATAATGCACTAGCATCAAAGCCGGTCAGGTTTTTTTAATTGAAGATTTTGGAATATTACTAGATCTTTTAATTTCTAATCACGTGATTCGACAAAGTGGACATGCCATAATTGTTACGCATAGCATTCCACGGAAACGAATACGGTTTCCGTAGTCCAAGTGCAGCTATCAATCGGCGGTCGACAACGATGCCTGCCCCCCTCTGGCCCTGGAGCGGCCCGGGAGCTGCGATCGGCCATCCCCAGCTGATTTGGTGCCGCAATGCCTGCCTGCCTGCCTCACCACACTCCAGAGCACCGCAATCTACGGAGCTCGCTCGCTCCAGGCCGTTGAGAAATCCCCGATTCGACTTTCCCCGGCGGCGACGTTGGAATCTTTCCACGGGGTCCGCACTCCCTCTCCGCTCTCTCAGTCCCCAGCAACGCTCGATGTCTTTCGGAGTAATTCCGCCGGGTTAGGAAGAGAGAGTCAGGAGGGGGGTTGGGGGAGGGGGGGCAGCACATCTCCGCCTATTCTCCAATGCGAGTGCGCAACAATGGTTGGGTCCATTTTCCTCTTCAAGGATGTCCGAAGGCAGAGCGCGCGAGCTGAAGTTTTCCGTCTCAAATGGCTCCCGCCGGCAGTTACCAAACATTCACTTCGCCCCCCCCCCCCCCGCCCGCTCTCATTGAGTCGTGGCGAGTTTTCACTTCTGCGCGCGACGTTTGTCCCTCTGGAACCGCGCGCGGAGAACAAGGATCGTTCGCCCGGCGACTCCTTCGCCCCTCTCCCGCCGCCCCCACTCCCACCAGCCTTCCCACGTCGAGTCGGCCGTCGAACGCCATTTCGGCTCTTCTGGGGTGACCGGTGACGTAGGCGTAATGAGTGGCTCTTCCGAGAAATCGGCATTTCATGAAATGCTCAGAAACTAGGCAACTCGTGCACAAATCTGTCTCGCGAAAATTAGATTATTGATGCACTGGAGCGTACGCGAGGTGCATTTTGCTTTAAAACTCGGAAAAATGCGATGCGAAGTCATGAAATATTCCACTGACTGTTTCGAGGTCTTCGAAAAAAGTTACGAGTTTTTTCAAAGGTTTCATTAGACGGGAGCACCACCCAGTTCGATGATATGCAGTTGTTTGGAACTGCCGTTGATGCTTCCGTCTCTATATGGAGAGAAAGGCATTTTTTGTAATTGTTTATTTCCCTGCAAGCCACCGCTAGGATGTGTGGCGGGGAGTGGATACACACCAGACCAATTTTGGCCCTGCCGCGATCGGCCAATATTAGTCTGATCCCTTATCGTTCGTGGGAAAAATGGCATCTTAAATCTATCCGTTCTGCAATTCGTAATCTCTCTTATTTTATTGACATGATACCCCCATCACACCCTACCGTGGTGCGATGGGGGTAACAATACATTTTCAACATCACTGCCAAAGAGACGTCCTACCAATTAACACAAGAGATTCAATATGTAATGTTATCTTCACTCTGTGAGTGATTCCCAGCATAGCTACTCTAATATCTTGGATACGCCACTAAGTTTAAAGGTCCAGGCCAACTGACATGGGGGCATTGCTCCATCAAGATAACGCCAGACTATGCGCATCCCGATTAATCCAGTAGGGAACTGATGAATTGGGGGAGGGGGCGACAGAGTTCCTTCGACTACCAACCCCATCTTCTTAGCCACAATCAATCACCTGCTTGGTCCGCTGCACACACACACCTCGGCGATAAACAACGTGCGATTGTGAAGGGCAAGAGTTGCATCTTGGTTGAGATGGCAGTGGGGTGGGCGGCGGAGGGAAAGCGACCGCTGGAGAGCACTTAAAAAATATAAGCCTCACTTCAGGCACTCGAGGATAGTTTTGAAGGGATCTTGAGAGCGTCGACACACTTTTGCCAGAGCGACTTTTCCACAACTCGAAGGCTCCCTGGTGGGCGAAAGGTCCTTAAAGGTACGCGTGCAATTTTCTTTGACAGCACTAAGGATCCCATGGTGGTGTCCTTTGAGGGAGGATTTCACTTTTATAGAGAATAGGAAACGGTCTGCTGGTGCCAAGTCGGGACTGTAAGGGGTTTGGGGAATCGTCGCGATGCCATTGCAAAAGGTCTTCGCAAGCAGACACTCGACTCTTGCGCGTCCGTCAAAAGACCTTCGGGACGAGTTTGGCGGCTCAGAACTTTCGCATCGCCAAATTTTCAGTGATGATGGTGTGCACTGCCATCATATCAATGCCAATAATACAATCTGCGATCATGCGATCACACTTAACCGACTGTCCGAACCCAGCACTTCACGCAATGCACGTCAGGAAAATATTTACCGATACTTTTTACACAGGCCTCGTATCCTTTCAATACGGCGATTGCTTAGTATTATTATTTGCATTCATGAGCTGCTAATTACGCTGTCTGCATTCAGCACATTCATATGACTTGAAATATGCACCAGTTGAATCTACAAAGACAAGGATTCAAACACCGTCACTACTCTCGTACGAATTTCCACCAAGAGTTTTTCTATTGAGTTCGCAAGGTCCTAATTGAGCCCACCATGAGCGAGGGATACCATACGTGGGGAGGGAGTGTTTCCTCTCGTCTGTCCCCCCCCCCCGCTTCCCACTTCGCCTTCTTCCCTGCTGCCCAAAAATGAAATGAATGCTTTGCCCAAGAACTGAGCTTCCTTCGAGGTTAGTTCGATGAGTGGCCGACACAACCTCTTCAGAGTTTTGCCGTAAATCATACCTGCCACT
This sequence comes from Hetaerina titia, assembly GCA_037158775.1. Lineage (NCBI taxonomy): Eukaryota > Metazoa > Arthropoda > Insecta > Odonata > Calopterygidae > Hetaerina > Hetaerina titia. The sequence continues at coordinate 101,351,418 of CM073775.1, forward strand.
GAGCGCGAGTTTCTCAGCTCCCGACGCATTTACACTGATGCTCCTTTCCATTAGGAATACCTGGCGCTCAGATGGGCCGAAAATGAACGGTCGTATTTCGAAATTGTTCGACTCGCGATTTCATAAAAAAATCCACAAACCTCAGTTGATCGAGCGAGGTTTATTTTGGAAGATTCGAGTTATCGATGGCATGACGTCTTATTTATCTTGGTTTCGGGTGAAGCGAAAAGATTTTTTTTGAGTTATCTGTGAAATATTTTCATATAAATATTTGATAACATATCTCTTTGGCCCGTCTGCCGTTAGTGCGGGCTGCAAATCGTGTTAGGAAATTCAATCCCGAGCGTATTGTCTAAGCCAATGCGGCGTTCCCGAAATCACCCCAAACGCGGTGCACATAAATAAATGCAGGCGTCAAGAGGTGCGGGCGCGGAAAGAAACGTCGCCCTCCGTGCGTCGAGCGCAGATCCATTTCCCGCCCGTGGCCAAAGCAATCACTGCCCCCCCCTCCTCCCCAATCACGTTTCGACTGTCGAGTCATCGTCTCTTTCTACCGCATAATAAATCGATATGGCCCTCCTGTGGTTTTGGAAGGCGTGTGACGACATCGAACTTTATTGAATACCTATACATATTATTCAAGGTGCTGTTTTATTTATAAACCCGACGACGTCCTCGCGACGGGCCCACGCCAAGGTTACGCCAGTTCCTCCCCTTCCGACTCCCCGCCGGGTGCGGGGTTGCCGTGTGTGATGCTGTCCCCACGAACACCAGTATGATGCCAGTGCATGGGATCCTCAAAATATACATTTGATTTCGGAATTAGATCGAGTTCAGCGGAGGGGGCGCTAGATTTGTAAAACATTGTTATGACCAACGCAGCAGCGTAACTACTTTGCTAGAAAATTTAGGTTGGATTCTCTTACACAGCGGCGTTTAAAATATAGATTAAAGTCATTAAAACCATTTGAAGATGGGTCCTTTTCCGATGTCATCAAGAATATAATACGAACCCGTATTACGGTCGGAGGGACCACGAATATAAGATTAGAGACATAGACTGCAAGACTGACAGGTGTAAAATGTCCAAGAACGATAAGAGACCAGAATGCCTATGGTTGAAATCCCCCCGGAGTCAGTTCGACACAATTTTTAATGTACAGTTCAGGGCTGCACGTGGTTATATATTTTTTTCATGGGCCCCACCCCCCTCATCTCTTACCCTTCCCTCCTGGTGCTGCACCCCATGCCACACACCTTTTTAGCGACTCGCAGGGTATTTATGTAGATGAAGATGAACGCAGCGGAGGGGGGGGGGGTCCCGCGGCCCATCCATGGTCATCTCATTGAATGCGCGAGAGAAACATTAGTCGCGGATCTCTTCAACACATTAATGTACACGTTAGCGGGAGATTAACTTAAAGACTTCAATCAATCGCTGTGATAAATTAAATGAAAAAATAAGGAATTACAATCAAGAATGCAAAATGGTAAACAAAGCAATATGGCCAATGGGTATGGATAGGCTCGGTGGATATCTCACGCCGAGTCCGCGTGACGAGTATTGAAAAGCGGCAGATTAAAGACATCGCTTTGCCTTCGGACGGCCTCGAGTCCTTTCTTTATAAGAATTCGGTTGGACGTATCGGAGTTTTCGCCTAATGATACCGGTTCAAAATTTCACAAAAACATTGACCGCAAAAGTTGAAAATGTCTATTTATTTTGAACGTAGTTTGAAATAAATGAAGGCATTTTAAAAATGTAATACGGCATTATATAGTTCACTTTAGGGACAAGTAATGGCGATTTTCTTATGATGAGGACAGTAAAAGTACTTCGGCAACTTCATCAAAGACTGCTCCTTATTCACTCTTTGTGGGAGAAGAGTGGTACATTTCCGGTATTATATACGCCCACCGTATTTAAACAGCATCACGTAGCAAAGAGAGAAGAATATTATGTAGATATTATTTCCATAATTGACGACAGCTCGTCTCTCACGGATTTATGGAACTCTTCCATAAAACGCTTGCAAAAGACGGGGGTTAATGTTTCCTGTCGACCGCACGTTTAGTGTGATTTCATTGGTATCACGTGATGTCGTAAAATCGGCCCGATGGAGTTAGTTTCCATTCGCAATTTAAAACGGAGCACATTAATTATCGCAGAAGCGGAGTGGCTGGTCGTTTCTAAATGGGGCACGCACCGCCGAATGGGTTCCATTAACTTTGCCCCGCGGTCCCACGCGGTCTAGGGGAGCCAAGGGCACGCCCCCCGGTTGCCCTCGTCGGCAGCAGTGACGCTGTTTCGCTTTCGTGTTTCGGTGCGACCGCCCAGTCATCCTGGAGCACCACGCGCAGAAGGAGGGATGGAGATCGGAATCGGCGGGGTTCAGCAATCGAATTGGACCGGACGCCATACATCGGAGGACTCCGATTTAGTGCATCTGTTGACTGCGGTTGGAGAGGGGGAGCGGGGTGGGCGCAGAAATTGCAGCGATGAAAATGAAATGCGATATTCGCATTGGACAGCAATGCTTCCCTTCGCAAGAGGGCTTGATTACGTGGTTTCCCTTCGCTACGCACACGGTATTTCCGCTCACCCAACAGGTGCGGCCGGATAAGAAAGAGAACATCGCGGTGTTGTGCGATTAGTGCAAGTCGGGGCAAAACGGATCTAAAGGTCACGCCGCAGCGGTCTCCAGACGTTGCTCCACTTCACCTCTGCAATGGCGGCCAAAAATGCGGCGGCGGCCGATAACAACCTACGCGTCCGGGCACTATTCAAGACTCTTCCCCAAGAAGGAAGTCTTCATGGAGCTCTTTGGGCGGGCGGTTGTCAGTGGGGTGGCTCCCTTCAGGGATGCAGTCGGGAAGCGAGAGAGCATCGAGATGTTCATGGAGGTGATGCTGTCTCGCAATCCGATAGCCTCGATCCATTTCTCGTGAGGGAGAATTTATATTTTTGACCTTCAAGTTGGAAATAGCAGATATCTGGTGCCAGCGCTGATCGACTTCGGTACTCGTGGTGCTGAATCTATGGCCACCGTTGCTCCGCGGATATATTCACGCAACCAATTTCAGGGGAAAAAAGACAACCGTTTCCACTTGTCTGAGACTACAGATGGCTATGGCCCCGTCATATAATAATGTAGGCATTCCGTAATAACAATATTTTCATCCCATAGGGAGATATAAATAATTGTCATGAACACACACACACATATGCATTACAAAACATAAATATAGGTATACAAAATTATCCTCCAAAAATTAAAAAGCAATATAATATGCATGACTCCTCAGGATTAGGTTTCAATTAAAAAATGATGATGATGAAGTGGACCGAATACTACCTTGATCAAAAGGTTCCCGGAATTTATTCAGAAAATTAAAAATACAAGTTTATTCATCTAAATCTATATTGTCCCCTTCAAAGTAATCCCCATCGACTGCAACACACTTATGCCAGCGCTTGATCCAATCCTCGAAACATTTTTTATATTCGATTTTCGGTATGTCCATCAGTGCTTCCTGCGATTTTTCCATTACTTCCTCTCGGCTGCTAAAACGCGTTCCCCGTAATGGTTTTTTAACTCGATTGAACAGAAAGAAGTCACAGGGAGCCAAATCAGGTGAATTCGGTGGCTGTTGGATGGTATTTGTTGCATTTTTCGTCAAAAAATTACGAATAATGATAGCACTGTGCGACGGTCTCGACGCACTGTGCGACGATTTCTGGTCTCTTTCGGCGAATTGCTTCACGCAAACGTCTCATAACGCCCAAATAATACTCTTTGTTTACTGTCTGGCCTTCTGGCAAAAATTCATGATGCACTACACCGTTGTAATCCATGAAAACCGTCAGCATTGCCTTCTTTTTTGACTGAAAACGACGTGGTTTTTTTGGTCTCGGCTCATTTGGTGAACGCCATTCACTTGCCTGATGTCTGGATTGCGTGTCGTACTCATAAACCCACGTCTCGTCTCCATTAATGATCCTTTTGATGAATGTGGGATCGGATTCAGGCTCGCAAATCATGTCTTTTGCGACGTCAACACGGTCTCTTTTTTGCATGAAATTGAGGTCTTTTGGCACCAACTTTGCTGCTACACGACGGAAACCCAAATCATTAACCACAATGTCTTGGGCGGATCCATAGGCAATGTTCAAGTCCTCCGCTATTTCTCTGATGGTTAATTTGCGGTTATTGACCAATATTTCTTTTACTTTATCAATTTTTTCACCGACTTTCGATGTCGATGGTCTGCCACTGCGTTCATCATCTTCGATTGACTCACGACCACTTCTGAACCGCTCGTGCCACTGGTAAACGACCGTTTTTTTTAGAGAATCGTTGCCGAAACACTTTTCCAACATTTCCAACGTCCGTGCGCCACTAAATCCGTTTTTTACGCAAAATTTAATACAAGTTCGTTGTTGCAAATTTAAATCCATTTCTGCAATTGTAAAAAATCGCCAACACACACAGAGATAGATGTACTCTTGGCTACGTAACTTTTGCAAATGTCAAGTTATGACACTAAGATTTAAAGGGAATATCAACAACAGATGTACCAATTTAACAAAAAAAACAGAACTCAAATCGGAACGATGGGAGCACCACACGGTGGTTATTCCGGGAACCTTTTGTTCAAGGTAGTATGTTGAAGAGCCTTATTAAATATAACAGACGCTGAGTTGAAATGGCCCTTTGAGGAATAGCGTAAGTATAAAAATGCTGATTGCTGACGAACAAAATGACAGAGGCAGGGCAGATTTGGCACTTTAAGAGAACGGGCAGTGTACCACACCACTAAATATTAAAATCAGTAACCATCGTGCTGCCTGTAAACATTCTGTCAATCCCTAAGCACGCCTCCCACAACAACGCTCTATTTGACTAATCCTATTGCGTCTCCATTTAAACATCCATCAAAACCTCCGACCCTCCACACCAACTCAAAACAATAGAACCAGAACAAATTTGACCAGAGGTAGCGTGTCTACCTAGAGAACCGAAGATCGCTGGTTCGATTTCCGTGACCAACGAAAAATTAGCAGTTTTGAAAAAATTGTTAATGGTCTTTCAGAACAAGCCAACCACACGTTAACAGAAAAAGGCAACGAGAAAAATAGACCCCTGGACCCATTGTGAAAGGCAAGAGTATCACCATTAAGCACTGGTGGTGCAGACCGAGTTGGTCGGCCCATCAGATGCCACAGCTGCGGTCGAGAGTCAAGTGCACGCTGTTGGCCGCATTACTGCGATGTGGATGGCAACGGGAAACCACCACATTAATATGACAAGATGGCTTTCCTCTCGGTAAAATATTTCGTAGGTAAACTTGTCCCCAATTGGATCTCTGGGTGGGGACTACTGGGAGTGAAACATCTATAAAGGTGGATAAATGCAGGATAGAGATATGGAACATGAGGGAATTAGGGGTGTGCGGGAAATTAGAAAATGCAAAGATGGAGATAGATAGGCTGGGGATAGACATCCTGGGATTGAGTGAAATGAAGTGGACGGGGGCGAACAACTTCTGGAGCAAAGGTTACAGGATGATATACTCGGGAAACAACCAGAAAATGCAGGAGTAGGCATCATACTCACGAAGAACTGGGCAAGGTAAATAATATCGTGCTGGTAATATAAATAAAGGATACTGATGACATAGTTAAGAGCAGAGCTGTGGTTGGATAGGGGCGAGAGAGCAGTAGCGTGGGATATTTCGGATTGGGAAAACGAAACGCCACGGGAGATAGACTGGTAGGATTCAGCAACGAGAAAAACATGGTAGTGGCAAATAAAATCTTCGAACAACATCCGAGAAGAAGGTATACATGGAAGATGCCTCGAGACAAAGCACGGTATCAAATTGACTAAATCCTTGTCAGGAGGAGATACAAGAACCAAGTTAAGAAGTGCTACCCCGGCACAGATATAAATAGCGATCACAACCTGGTGATCATGGACAGCAGACTGTGTACAAGGAGATGGAGAAAGAGACACAACAACCCAGATGGAACACAAAGATACTGGAAGAAAAGAGCGCAAGAAAAAAATTCACCACGGCCTTCGAAAGGGAAATATAAGGAAATTAAAATACCAGCACTGACGGTCGATGGAAAGAAGTGAAGTATATATGTAATGACCAAAGCTGCAGATGAGCTCCTTGGGAGTAAGGCGGAAGTATCTGAGAAGCCATGGATAACAGCTGAAATAAGAGGTCTCATAGACGAAAGAAGAAAATACAATAATGCAAGAAATGAGAGTGAAAATGACCTCCATAAACAGTTGCGGCACTTGGTCATACGAGAGTTCAAGAAAGCAAACGAAGAATGGATAGAAAGTTGCTGCGAGGAAATTAATGACAACATGAAAAAGGAAAATAGCAAGATGGCTTATAGACTAGTGAAGAGGCAATCCGGGGAAAGAAAAACAAAATCGTAAAAACATCCGAGCCGCTAACGGGAAAATACCGATAGATTATGACATTGTGAATAGATGTAAAGAATACATTGAAGTACTCTATCAAGTTTCGAAACCACTAGAAGATGGCTTAATTAAAGATGAAAGCATGATAAGTAAAGACGATCGGGGTCCGCAGATATTAAGAAGCGAATTCGAGAGAGGCAGACCTAAGAAACAACTATTTACCAGGATTTGACAAAATAAACGGAGAAATAATAAAGGCACTCGGGGTCAAAGCGAAGGATGGCCTCCATGAAATAATCAAAGTCAGCTACGACAGCGGAAAGATACCAGAAGAATTCGAGAAAAGTATAATGATTGCAATATCAAAGGAACCGAAAACAGATAAATGCCAAGAACGCAGAACATTGAGCCTGGTGACTCGAGAAAAAAATCCTTACTCGTATGATTAGCTGAAGACTAGAAGGAAGGATAGAAGAAAACCTCTCGGAAAGCCAATTTGGATTCAGGGAAAACCGAGGAGCAAGATGCGCAATTCTCAGCTTGAGAGTTCTGGCGGAAGAAAAGAGACAAGTAAATTAGCCATTATACAATGATACACGTAACTAAGCCATATGTATGTGGTATTCGTGGACTTGGAGAAGGCCTTTGACAACTTCGAATGGAACAAGATGTTCAAAATTCCTGCTCCATCTCAGGTCATGTGAGTAATGTCTTGTGAGTCAAGTTCCACACACCTTCAATTAATTCCTCTAATGAACCATATACTCTGTCTATTTTTACCTCCCTTTGGTTACTTGTTGGCATGTATACGTGAAAAATGAAAATGTGTTTTGATTCATTTGCTTCTACAAAAATTATGCTATCACATACCTGCTCAATGATTACCACGCTTCTTGCTACTTTTTATTTCTATACTACTTCCAAACTTCGTCATCTCTCTTCTCTTTTTCTGCACGATATACTATTACTCCATGTATATCGCCCCAGTAATCCCCCACATCCTTCCATTGCACTTCGCACAGCCCTAAATCAACATTTCCCATCTCCTTCTCCCGATTTACATTTCTTAATACCCTATTTTCAACATCGTCTTAATACTTCAAGTCCATTTTCTTATAGTTATATCCCTATTATATGCTTTCTTCTTTCCTCCTGCTACCGATTTTACTTTGCAAGGATTTCGTGAGATGACGACATTACCTCTCCCGCTGCCGGGCACGATAGCCGCCCTTGCCAGGAATTATTTCCAAAAATTTAACCATTATCATATCTTGGGATAAATGTGAGTTGTTTGCCAGAAGTGCTTGGTGGTGATATACGGAAAAAGAAGCGGCAATGAAGGATCATTCTTCATCATGACAATGCATGCTCTCACAGATCGGCTGAAACAACCACTTATTTGACTGGCCAAAACGTCGAATTGGCGGGTCATCCTCCGTACATCCCTGATTTAGCACCAAATGACTTCTTTTTATTCCCGTCTATCAAGAAAAAATTGCGTGGCCAACGTTGTTCCGCGCCTGAATAAGCCGTTGATGCATTCAAAAACCATGTCTTGGAGGTACCTCAATCGGAGTGGACAAAGTGTTACGAAAATTGGTTCGAGCGCATGCAAAAGTGTATAGATTATCATGGAGAATACTTCGAAAAGCCACAAAACCATTTTCAAATGTAAATTACTGTCTTTTCATTATTAAGCTGAAAATATAAATAGCAACCCTCGTAATTAAAGGTGATTCTACGTTGGATTCCACAGGAAGTCAATATTTTATCGAAAAACTTTGAAATTGAAAATGAGTGATTAATTAGGCACATATCTCGTGTACTCCATGCGTCCTTGAATTAAAATTTGTGGGTCAAAATTCGTGTTTGACGGATTGGAGGGCATCGCCGTCCTAAACCTGGAAGTCTGAATGAATCCTTCGGTAGGGCTCCCAACTTGTTAAGGGCTGATTGCCGGAGGTGAGTACTCAATGGGAATCCGGAAAGATAATCAAATAGGAGAAACCATCAAACTTATCTTAAAATCGGTGTTCACTGAAGCGGAGTGAAGCTGCTGACGGTAGAAACATAATGAGTTGATCGCAGGATTGTGAAGAAACCCGTACTTATGCATACATGCCTACCTGAGAATTTTGGTTTCCGGGGAAAACTCAACAAGTCATCCATGTGATAATGTAGATTAAATGCTATTAATATCAAGTGGACAGATTGGGCAGCTAAGGAAGAAGGCAGGATAATCAATGAAAACCCTGGAAAGAAGGGACTTTCTTAATCGAACGTGTTCAGATGTCAGCCAGGCGAGGCTATTGGCCGAGACAACCCAAAGGAACGACATGTGATGAGAGAAAGAGATGAGGCACAGATTACATATGTAATCGCTAAGGTCAAGTAATAAGTAACCATGAGCCGATGAATGGATATGTAATGAGTATGTAATATGAGATGAATAAATATGTGATAAAAACTATGAATAAGTAACCATGTTTTACCCGATAGAATGAGAATCGAGCGGACGACGACGTCAAACCAATCTCAGCATTGAAGACGGATAGTTTTGAAGACGATGACGACCACCTTAAATTAGTACTGCATTTGTTACCCTCAATTCCAAAGGTCAAAGGTAAGGTGAATTTGCAATTTACACATCGGGGCAGACCTTTCTGCCCTCGATCGTCGGGCGAAGGGTCCGGCCCCAGCTCGGGAACCCGGAAGTTGCGCGAAAAAAGTCGAAATAATCTCCCCTCCACGAATTATCACCCTTTAAAATCTCCGATCCCGCGACTATGCCTCCGTCTGGAGCGCCCTCGTCGACAGCCAACGCATGGAATCGTCACTTACTTGGCCGGGCGGCCCTACCAAAGTCGGTGAAATCCCGGCTTTTTCATTCGCTATCTTCCGAGCTCTTCAGTTCCAACGCACGCGTGGCCCGACGATCATTGCTGAAGACGCCGATGCGGTCGTCGCAATCGCGAGTTCTCTCAAACGTCACTCGCTGCTGTCAAACGCTTAAAACGCATTTTGCAAGCTCGAAAATGCGACTCCTCTGATCCCTAATCGAAATTCACAAACAATGTTGATCAAAATATATGTTACATTTATATTGCAATTGAAAATCTTGTACAGGGAGTTTGGCATCCGTCGTATTTTAATAGCTCATGTGAGAAGCCCATCGGTAATTTACTCTAGACAGATAATTGCCCGTATTTCTGCCTCGCACTTCAAGCAGAAACCAGCTGGGCGGTAACATAGCTCCATCGCAGCTTCCAATCCACTCCGACTCCTGCTAGGATCCTCCTCGATGTCGTCTCCTCTTCGGAATTCCCACGCCATTGTTTTCCCAATTCCCCTCGTCCGCATTCCTCTGCTGATTCGGCCCTTCCGACTACAGAGTCCCCCTTCGATGGTCCTCCCAACTTCACTCTTCCTTTCGCGCTTCTTCCCGTCGAAGCCTCCCACCCTGCATTCTCGGAGAGCACGGCTCTCTCGTGCATTTCCAGCCGCGTCAAAACCCTAGCAACGGCTTCACATCACGCTGCAGTTTCCATCGGAGAGACATTTATCGCCGAATTGTAAATCCCAGTCGCTCATCCGAACTTTCTTAAGCGAATTCATTAGGGGTCACTTCGGTCGGCATTACAGAACCGGTTGGCACTTCCGCTGGGTTAAATGCCGCGTTTATGAACCACAAACACTCGGAGATGACAGGCTGTTCCACACTGAGCGTCATGTGCATGTAAACTGTAAAACTACATGAAATGGTCTGGCCCGCAAAGAGCCGGATTTGGAGCTGCGGTGCCGATTGATGACCGCTTCTTCTTCCGGGGAATCGTTTTAACTCAGTTCCTCAGAATTGGCTCGTTTAACTAAGGCGACCGACGGAGATTTCAGGTAATGATCGCTCATAAAAACCTTTACTAGCTCTTAATTAATGACCACGCCGTTGTCATCCCTAACGCTTGACGAAAACCTTGTTTTTCTTCCCGAAAACCTTTGTTCATTTGTAAATTTTAAGAAACACACTAAACACCAAAACACTGAGGATACGAGGAACCATTTCCTTGACATCACGCGCTCAGCAGTCAACATGTTCATTCCCAGTAAATTTATAGAAGATAACACGGAACCTAGATGGTACAACGCGAATGTTAGAAAGGCATTCGACGCCAAAGGCTATGTCATGCAAAGATGAAAAATATTAGGGATCTCTATCGGCAAAAATAATGATACCACTTATGATTGCAAGATATCTAGAGTGAATGCCAAGAAGGATTTTCTGAAAGCGTTAAGCGAATTCAAAAGGAGATACTGGGGAAATTTTGTAAGAGAATGTGAAACCAATTTTCGTAAGTCCGAGAGGTTCAGGGAAATTAGGCTTCAGTTAATTCACTTGAAAATTATAAAGGCGAAAGAGTAACCAGCAGTTTGGAAAAGGCTAGCACATTAAATTCCTTCTTTCAACATGTCTTCACCAATGTCTCCGATAGCTTACCAAATCATTCCCTCCAGCCGATGCCCGAAAATGAAATCTCACATAATGAAAAAGGAAGCGTGCTGGAAAATATAGTATTAACCCAAACCAATACCAGCTTCGGGCCCGTTCAAATAGCAGTCCGTATATTTAAGGAACTAACGTCGGAAGGGGAGCCCGTATGTAAAAATCATATTTAAAAAGTTCTTAAGGCCAAAAGTTCCCCAGGACCTGTAAAAACGCTAATGAAATACGTAAATTTATTTGGGGAGACAGGGAGGAGCCGTGTAATCACAAACCTGATTCCCTCACATCCATTTCCTGCCATACATGAAAAACCAGATTTTGGCAGTGCCAAAGTAATAAAACAGAAGGTTAAAACCTTCAAGGGATACCTGGAGCATCAAAAAATATGCAGTCAATAGCACGGAGGGTAGAGCGGCGAGAATGTCATACATTAAGAATAAATTGAAGGAGGATGACTCACTGAGAAAACGCAAAATATATAAAGTTGACCAAAATGAATGTTACTGAAAGAAATTGGTTATGAATATTTGGAGGGAACTTGTGGAAAGAGTACAACACATGTAAACCAACAACGGGAATAAATAAGTTCCTTGTTTCTCAGGGATCAAGTCTGATTGTGAATGAATAGTAGTTGATCACTATTTTTGCCCAATCTATCGGAGTGAGGGCGCCAATCACACACTTCACTTCAAAACTTCACTCAACAGGGACAGAGTGTCCAATGCACCCTATCGCCAGGGTGCCAGGTTTTCCTCCTTTGATTTCTCCGACGAGCACGTGTTTCATTCGGATGACTCACTCACCTACCCCATTGATTATATCAGGGTCTCTGCGGCCAATAATTAGCCATAGATTAGTATTGGCGTTTCAAATTTTAGTTCGATAATGAGGAAAATCAATAGCCAAAAGTTAAAAATGAAAAACCAGGACGGTTTCCTAAAAGGTAGACATTGCGGAAGACGCCTTGTACTCTTTTTTCATGATTTTTTAGACGCGGTTTTTCAAGATTTTAAGAAGGCTTGCGACAAAGTGCCTCATAGTAAACTACTCACAAAGCTAGAAGCATATGGCATGGATAAAAATATCCGGGGTTTGGTTAAAGACCTTTTGAAAGGTCGGGTTAAAGATAAGTCAAAGATCATGTTAGCTTGAATGCAATGGAGTGACTTAAGGCGTTCCCCAGGGAAGTGTCATCGGGTATGCTGTATTCCTTCTTTACGTTACCGACCATAAATACGTGGCTTATAGGAAGATAGGCTTATTTGCCGACGACGCAATGGTCTACGTCGACAAAGACGTAGTTTGAGGATAATGTAACAATACGAAACGATCTTAATGCAACGTTGGTGTGGCAATTGGAAATTAGATCTAAACTTATAAAAGTGCGTAGTGATGAATTGTTGGAATAGGAGTAGTTCCCGAACTCCTACTGCACCACGAACAACGAAATAGAAACTGTAGACTCGACTTGGGCGCTGCCCTCACTCACGACCTCTCCTGAGGGGAATATTTTGACAGGCTAAAAAAAGTTAGGATTTTTTAGAACAGCACTTGGTAAATGTGATGAAAAAATCAAAGAGAAATGTTATCTTTCGCTTGTTATTCCTCATTTAGAATTTGCTGCTAGTGCATAAGGTTTGATTTTGCTCCTCATAAGGTTTGATTGTTTAACAAAGGAGATCGTGACGAGCGTAGAGAAGATAGATTCGTAAAACATTATGGCAAACTGAGCAGCGTATCAAGTGTATTAGAGGAACTAGTAAATCAATTATGGAACCAAGGTTAAATTATTGCCTATATCTCTAGCATAAATTGGAAGGATGTCTCTTTAGCGAAGATGTTGAAAATGTTGGCCCATTAGTCCCATCGTAATACGGTAGGAGAAATTATGATAGTATGGTCACAGAGATGAAATCTAGAACCGTCAGATTGAATACGTCATTTTCCCACGAAGGATAAGGGGGCACAGAGTAACTGTGACCGATAGGACGATTTTCCGTGGAGAGGGAAAAATATTTTACTTCTTTCATTCTAAGTAGCCTAGTAAGTCGTCATTTTGTAATCCAACTTTAGTTATTGTCCTTCTGGCCTCTCATCTCATTGCATGATGTATTTGGTAACAAATTTATCGCCAAAATTGATACATTCACTCAAAAATCTTCGAAGTAGCCCCCTTGTGCGTCCACCCACCGCTGCCACTCTCGTCACGAACTGTTGTAATATTTCCACCGAGCCGTGGTGACGTCCTTTCAGAACGGATTTGAGGCGGTGGAGGAAGAAGAAGACATCTGGTGGGGCATTCTCTATAAAATTTTGATCCTCACCAACATGGTCGAGAAGCTCTTGGCTGATCCGCGTGCGAGTTTCCTTTTGTTCACCCGAGAGCATTCGCGGTACCAACTTCGCACATACCATTCTCATGCCCATGTTTTCGGTTACAAGTAATTGAAAATCACTTTCAGGGATGCGAAGTTCATCAGAAACCATGCGAACATTTAATAGTCGATCCCTGTCCAACAAAGCCTTCACTCTAGCAAGATTTTCGTCACTTTTTGAGGTCGAAGGGAGTCCTGAACGGTCAGAGTCTTCAACATCTTCTCTACCCTCCCGAAACAAATTAAGCCACTCAAAAACACCCTATCTACTCTTTGCGTTATCACCATAAGCTGCCTTGAGCAGGTCATGAGTCTCTTTCCCGGTTGAGCCCAGTTTCACGCAAACTTTGATGGCGTAGCGCCATTCCAATAACTGGTTAATGACGGAGAGTAAAGAGGTCACGTTATCAGAGATTTCGCAAAAGAACAATCCACACTCCGAAAGGCTGGGAGCCAACTAACACCGGAGTCCAGCCTTTTCTGAGACTCCCCTCCCTCGAGTCCAGCCAGAGAAACCGCCGCTCGTCCGTCCGTCTCTCCGGGAAAAAATAATAAAAGTAAGTTTTGGGACTGACTTTATACGTCTGTGGTTATCATGATATACTCTATTTGAGATTTTTCAAACATGCACATTGAATATAAGAAGGGAGAATAACTTAATTTTTGATTCTATATGCCTAGTGTGTAATCTCCTCCTGCCAAACACCTTTGGAGTGGATTGTACAATGCCATGTAGAAATAGAAATACAGAATTAATAAAAATGAACGAGTGCAGAAACCAAGTTATCTACGTAGAAACGAGTACCCTTTTGAAAAGTAGAACAGGGGCTCAAAAAAAAAACCTCAGCGGCGTTGTTTCTTCAACGGCGGAATCAAGGATTGGAGGGCAAGGAAGGACACGCCAGCACACCTTCGGACGGACGGCAACACTCGAAGGCCAGTGCACAATATTAGTCACTGTCCTCAACAATGGACTTGCAAACTCCCTCTTTGGATTCGATTCTCATAAAGCTGCCCTTGGGCAGGTTCAAAGCTTCTGGGATTTAATTTCCTCCATTCCATAACTTCCCAAATATTTGGCTATGAGAACCAAAAGAAGTTTATGAACGTGGGCTTGAACAGTCCGTAACTCATTAACTATAAATTGAGTATCCGTGGTTTCCAGTTGAGAACGAAGAGAGAGAGAGTCAGAGCGACGTAATATTAGTAACTCTGCAACCTAGATGATCAAATCCTAGATGATCTCATTAGGCAAACACGCACATATTTCTATTGCGATGCACAAGTCGGAAAATATTTTACTTTCATTAATTTGACAAGGCACCTTGCGGAATACAATTCCTGGACACGCAAGGATCATTCCATTGGCTCTGAAAATGCCCTGTGCATTGAAGGAAGTTGCGAAATAAATCTAGCAAGAGGTCACAATGCCGTCCTCCTGCTGCGAACGCAACTCGGTGTGCACCCACCGTGTGAGGGGGTTGCTCGCCAAGCGAAGATGAGCGTGCTTAAATATAGACTTCATGGCTGGACCTTGAGGATGCCTGAGTCGTAAACACGGGAACTTTGGAACTGAGTTTTTCCAGCATTTTCAACGGGACATGAAACGAGAAGCGGGCTCGGATGCGGCCGGCACGCACAAAAGACAGGGGGGCGGGCGAGAGGAAGGAGCGCATCTTGCTCTGAATGCAAGCGGACATTCGGACGGCCATCTTGGAGGCGGCGATAGATTGAAATATTGATGAGAAGGCTACCGAAAAAGAGGAGCACTTGAAATGAACGTTGTTAGGGAGGAGATTCATGACGGCAGTGAGGAGGAACTCTGAGAAGATGACAAGTGGAGAGCAAACTAAATTTTACGCCTCTCTCGTGAAATATATATTACGCTTCTATGTGAATTCCTCGGGTTGCTAGAGGAACCGTTGTCGACCATTCCAAAAAACGGAAGCTCTGACATTTCGAGGAGAGAATAGGTTGAATAGCGAGGATGACTAAGGAATTGCTGGACAAGCGGGGAAGAGGGAGGTGGGGAATGAGCTACATGGACGACTTGGAAATCTGGACATCGGTATGAAGAAGTGAAGACTGAAATTATTTAGGGCAAATGAAATTTAAGAGTAAGGGATATCCACGCGATACGCCATAGTTATCAAGGGAATACCCAAACCTACGCTCGATGGGAGAACTGACAGTCTGTTGCGTCCACTGCTACAAACTTCGCTCACTCCGTATTCAGTAGTGCTTCCTAAAATACTGCCGTAGTCATCATAACTACATCATGCCTCGCAAACCGCCGCAAGGGCGTGTGTCGGAGGGTGTTAGGTCACCACCCGTAAAAGGGAACGAAACCACATGCAAAATCAACACATCCATGCAAACCTACACCCACAGTGGCGTATACATTCATGGAAAAATCTTTTTCACGTACACGCACGCAAATAATTACTACGCCTACACAGTTTTAGTGGAAATACTGTACACTTATAAATAATGATTGTCCTCCTCATAGCACCGAACTGGGACCGAACGGATCCCGAATATCCAAACTCTAATCGACAGCTGACCGATCCGCGCGCCACCGAATCGATTTATTCGGCCTTCAGTCTGTGCAGAACTACGGAATAATCCCCCCCAGGGATTCATGCAAGTCGTCCCAATTCTCTGGCACAGTGCCTGCGAGGCATGCTCCTCTCCTCCCTCCCGATTCGCCCCACTGTTTACGGTCAGAGGAGGGCCGGAGTCGGGGGCGTGTCGAGACAACAATGGAGGGCAAATAAACTGTTATCACTCGTGGGAAGAGGAAACGGGGAGGGCATTGCGAAACCCATTCGTGGTTTACGGAGGCTTCGCCCAAGGAGGGGATATCTGGGGCGGGCGAGGCCGTCACTTGCGGTGTCTCCCGGGTGGTGTGCCGGGCCCCTATATACGCGACCTTTTCCGCACCGAATAGCGAAAGGGTTACAATCACACTGTTATTTGCGATGGGTATTCATCCCTTCAGTGATCACGAGACGGACTACGCGCGAGAAATACGCCCGGAATAAGAATTGATACAGGCGTACACAAAACATATGAACTATAAACTCATTTTCATCGTCTAAGAAAATTTTATGGCCTTTGATAAAGTAACTCCACCCTACAAAGCGCATAGCAGGGGGTGAATCCACACCAGGCACACACAGCACCTGAACAGACAAAGTTACGCACCAAGCATGAACCTCAACCCACGCAAAAAATTTAATATCAATGAACTAGTAAACACTTATCAGACTCAAGAACAGTTCACATTGTACCCCCACCATTTCTACTAAAGTCACGAAACAAAAATATTATGTTTCTCGTAAAATGTAGCCTCAACCCCTTTAAATATATGTACAAATACGTCGCCATTCACACACACACGCATACTTGCATATTAATACACTAAAATACGGACGCACATACATACCTGCATATGTTTAAATAGGTAATGAATATTCTATTTAATCCCTAGTTGCTGTGAGTAGCATCTACTACTGTCTCTAATTTTTTTCGGAAACAAAATACGTCTTAAACCTACACATTTTACAGTCCATCTCTCTAATCTTGAATGAATGGTAATGTCTTCCACAGTGATTCGTAATTTTTATAAGGTGAATAACCCCTTAGGAGAACTGATCTATCTCAAATGTAAGCGAAAGATTCAGTCTAACAATTAATCTTCGCTTTTCGAGGGAATCCCACCCTAAACCTTTCAACAATTCCGTCACAAATTCCTTGGACAATTCTCACCGCCCTACTCTGTATGCCACTTTTCTCTGAACGAAAACACCTCAAACACGCTTGCTGCATAATCCAGGTGAGGTGTAACAAGTGAGAAGTACCACCGCTCTTTTTATTTCTCATCGCATAACCTTTGTTTTATTTATATTCATTTTCATTCCATATCTATCGCAATGAATTTCCCATGCACTCAGCGATGCTTGCAACCCCTTGGCTGACTGACAAACTAAAGCTTGGTCATAAGCAAACATAACTGATTTTACTAATTCCCCGCCGACTTTCATTCATACTACTTTGACCGTATTGGTCCAAAACACTTCCGAGATATGTAAACTGCTCTACCTGCTCTATTTCTTCCCCTCCTATTTTAATGTTTAGCTTAGCCTTTTTCTTTCTGTAAAATCGCATAACCTTGGTTTTATTAATATAGATTTTCATCCCATATTTATCGCACTGAACCTCCAATTCACTCAGCAATTCTTGCAACCCCTTGGCTGACTGAGCAACTAATGCTTGGTCATCAGCAAACCTAACCGATTTTACGAATTCCCCTCCGACTTTCATTCCTACCTCCAGTTCCTCCCATGCCTCTTTAATCATTTCCTCCACATATACGTTGAACAGCACAATGGGCAACCCTACCTTACCCCTCTTCCTAACACTGCCCATCCGGACTCTCCGTTCCCCACTCGCACCTGAGCAGTCTGAGACATGTACAGGTTGCGGGTCAGTCTCCTGTCCCTCCAATCCATTCCTATTTTCTGCAATACACACATCAGTTTTTCCCAATTCACTATATCAAACGCTTTCTGGAAATCTACGAAACAGGTAAATACGCCCTGATTGTATTCTATATTCCTCTCTATTAGTGATCCCATTACTGCAATGGCATCACGTGTGCCACTCCCCTTCCTAAACCCAAACTGATCCTCCCCTAAGTAATCATTTGCCTTACTCTCTATCCTTTTGTTGATGATCCCTAGAATAAGTTTAGCTGCGTGGGATATCAAGCTTATTGTTCTGTTGTCATCACATGACGTAGCCTTTACCTTTTTCGGAATAGGAACTAACACTGATATTACAAAGTATTCCGGCCAGATTCCTTATAACGGTTACGAATAAGTTTAAATAGAGTCATCCTCCCACATTTTCCTAAACATTTCATTAGTTCCACAGGAATGTTGTCTACTCCCACGGCCTTATTTGCTTTTATCTCCCTTAATGCCTTTTATATTTCATCGTCGAGTATGCCTGAACCTAAGCTATCTTCTTCTACGTCATGTTCCTTTTCTATGTCTAACCTTGTCCGCTTAAGTTCTTTACCATTCATTCCTTCTATACATTCCTTCCATTTTTCTTGGATTTTTTCTGGTTCAACTAGTATTTTACCCCACTAATCTTTAACTGTTAGCACAGATCCTGCCTTCTTACTTCCCGATAATAACTTAACCTTACTGTATAGTGCACCAATTTCACCCTTCTTCTGTAAAATTTCCATATCCTCGCATTGCGTTTTCCACCATTCTTCTTTCGCTTTATTTGTGGGCCTTCTCAATTTATCGTTTAACTCTTTGTACTTCGTTTTGCCTAACTCTATGTTTGCATTCTTCCATCTTCTTCTCTCATCCATCTTTGCAATCATCTCATCCGTTGCCCATGGTTTCCTTATCCTATAGTTAACGGTTCCTATAGTGTCTTCAGCGGCTTTCGATATCACTTTCTTGATACATTCCCATTTATCTTCTATAGTACTCAGATCTTTACTGTCCCCCATGATTTTCTCTACAGCCTGCTGATACTCCTTCCTTGTTAATCCATTTAATGCTTCTACATTCTATTTTCTAACCCGCCGCCCCAATCTTTTTGAAACGGACGGTCATTGATATATAATATGAAAAAAGGGGGCCAATGACATTTACCTGTGGGACACCACATTAGCTGTATTAATAACCGTACCATCTATAACGACCCGTGTAGTTGGACCATGTAAGAATTTTCTGAACCAGTATATAACTTAATGGTCTTTCCCAAATCTTTGTAATTTTTTAATTATTTCACGGGGCATCTTGTCAAAAGCATTTTTAAAATCAAAAAATATCGCATCAACTTGAGTGTTATTTTCAACATACGTCAAAACATCGTGGACGAAAAGAGTTGCGAGGGTAAGATAGTTGTGTCTCGTAAGATCTACCCTTTCGGAATCCATGCTCATTTCTTATCAATAAATTCTGGCTGCCGATAAGCTCCACAATAGCTGTGACGATTATATGTTCTGGAACCTTACATGAAATTGATGTCGGCAAGATTGGTGTGTAATTACTGGGTTCTTCCTTATTACCACTCTTCAATACAGGCGTGATTTTGGCTAATTTCCAATCCTTCGGTGCCTTGTGCTCCGCCAATGATTCGCTAAAAATTATTTCTAAGGACGGTGCTATTTCTGACACCGTTGTCTTGTAAACGCGAGTGGGTATTTCAACGGAGACTTGTTGTGATTGAGTGTTTCCAATTGACGCCGTATTTACCGACACGGTATAATGAGTTCATTCATCGAATATTATCGAGTACTATATTTACTAGATAATATTACGTTAGATTTTTTTTGGCATGGATTGAATACACTTTTGAAGAAGGAAATAAGTAAATTAGCTTTTTCTAAGCTGGATGTTATTTTTGGCCCATTTCCGTCCCTTAGTGAGCGTACCAACGGAATATTTCCTTGAACTTATCTCACAAAGGACCAGAAAGCTTTTGAATTTTTGCCCAATTAGTCTCCTTAAATTTTACTTTTGAAGTCAGCCAGCGCTTTCCGAAAGGTTAATTCCGCCAAGGACTTGTAATTTTCTATTTCCTTATCATGGCCACTATTTGGAAAATCTCTACTTGCATTTTGGCATTACTGCGACTATAACTGTTTAATGAAAATTATTCTTAGCTTTGGATATGGAGATAAAACACCGTTAAAAATGTGTGAAACTGGAGCAGAAAAGCAAAGAAGACAGGAGAAGATGAGGCGGGGCGAATCCGCGTCCACGACCGCGGCGAGGTATTTCCGCCGCCGCGATCGGCGCGGGCACTCCCGTTACTCTCGGAAGAGTCCCGCGAGCGTGACAGCTTGAAGCAACTACTCTTCCTTATCGTCAGCCGCCCGTGAAGAAGCCCGGGGGGGGGGGGGATGAATGGCCCAAGAGAGGTAGGCGATCCCCATTCCTCGCGAGGAACGGCGGTTTCCGCGATCGCGGGCCAGTGAGCGTGTTCTCGCGTGGGACCGAAGCGATGGAGGGAACGCACGCTTGAGATAAATCGTTAATTATTCACGCAGCACGCATTCCACGCACGGCGCGGTAGCGACTCGTGATTCGCGCAGTCGTCCCAAGTCTCCAGTAGACTCGGCGAGAGCAGGGTATGTCGGTTATTTGTTTGGGGTCCATCGGTGAAAGTGTAAATTAAAGAATTAGATAAAATTCGAATAAAATCAGCTAGAATTGTCGAAATTGTCATGCAAATCAAAGTAAGTCCAATGAGGTTACTGTTAAAAGTAAAAGTGTTGGGCTTCCCTCCAAGCACAGGGAGAAAGGGCGAAGACTTCTTGAAAGTTTTATGGTACTCACTTTTCAAGTGACACTGAACATGGAATTATTCGGGACCCACATCACCTATTGGCAGATCTGACCCTTAGAATGCTAAAATATCAGAAGGAGACTGTGTCAAGGGCAGACTTTTTATTTTCTCGCTTCCTTCAGAGTATTCGCGTTCCTTAACGGAGCAAGCCTGGGCGCTTCAACAACTTAGGTCAAGGAACCTAATCTTTCATCTGGCCCATCTTTCACGAACTAATCATCTTTAACTCAATTTACACGATACGAGGAGGATATTGACCTAGCACCTTCTGCCATACGCTACTATGTTACCTGACGAAGGATAAGAATGAGAGCCCAGCGACAAACAAATTTCGATTTCATTGCTTAGCTCCATCACTCATCGTCTCATCTGTACCAACAATCTTCAAACATCTTCGCGGCAATGCTGGTTCGTTCAGCACGGAGTACCGGAGCCAACGCCCGCCCCGACCGACCGACTCCCCTTCACGACTCTCCTCCTGGCGATTGTTCCTTGCGACGTCATCAGTGGAGTTCTTACCTCAAGACATCCGCAAAAAATCTCTTGACCGCGAATGTCCCTCCGGCGAAGAATGAGAAATATCGGTGCACACATTTTATCCCTCGTTCACAATTTCTCAGCGAAATGAAACGAAATCCAAGAGCAGCGAAATGATATTATGAAATGCGCAGGAACACAAATAAGTTGCGAAAGAGACAATTTATAAAAGTGAAAGTGTATCGACGTCGCGCACACAATGCAGGTACCCCCCCCCCCCCAATGACATCGCAACAGTGAACGGAGGGATCTGTTGGTGCATCTTTATCCTTTGGCGTTGAGAAGCATGGCAACCAAAAAAACAGGAAAAGCAACAAATGACACTCAACATGCGCGTGAAATAGTTTTCCCACGCGAAAAATAACGGAGAAATACGACATATGACTGACGACGGGATGTCTAGGATAAGTTATTACGTGATACAATTTCTCATACTTTGATGGATTCCACACGTCACGGGAACGAAAAACCTCTCTCTCCTCCTCAATATTAGGCCCTTAAAATTTTTCATGTTTTAATAAGTCTCGACCCTTCAGTCTTAACAATAATTGATTATTGCCCACAATTAAGTGTGAAAGAGTTCTTAAGGATGTGCGCTGCGTTTGATCGCCTTCCCGTCTTAAAGACGCTGCAATCTTCCCCACCTGGAACTTTCGTCGCACTCGTTACCTAAAACCTTATGTCTTCGGACTTAACGGTATGACTTGATATGTGTGCGCTTCCAAATGAGTGAATGACCACTCCTGGCGTAGATTTCTATATAATATCCCGCGTCACGACGTGCTTTCCACTGCCTCCGGACGGCGCAAGCAGCGCGCAATGCACGCGGGAGAGTGGCCGATATCGTCCCACTACCCGTCCTTCCTTGGGAGGGGGGGGGGCGCCGTCCGAATGAAAACCCTTCCGATGCGAACGGAGTTCTCATGTCCAGAATGCAGACTCCCCGAAGTCCTCTCACGATCCCTGTCACAGACGTGACTTTCGGTATCGCTCGGCTACGTGACGCCATGCACGCAATCACGTCGCAGCCTCGACTCCACAATTCGCGATGCTCGGAGGCCTTGGGGGGGGGGGGCAATTAGGTTCCGCCATAGAAAGTTCAGCCGCGGGACGGAGAGCGCCAACCCTCCCGAGGCGTTTTTCGTCCAAATAGGTGAAATGAAATGCAGGGAAGGCATGGCTAAGCGGGGGTCACGTCCTACTATTTCAGGTACTGTACAAGAGGAGCAACCCCAGAGGGAGGGGGGACACCCGGCTTTTATAAACGATTGTGTAAGAGAAGGGTGAATGAACAATCATTACGCGTAAATTCACTCAATCATCTCTTCGTACATAACATTTAAAAAAATTAGTACATACGCATCCTAAATAATATGTTTTTAACGAAAATATAAAAATGCACTCTACTTTAAGTTTTCGTTAGAATTTAAGCATCCTAACATTATATGTTTCTTCTCTTCATTACAATTTTTTCATTATCTTACGTTAATCTGAAGCTCCTTTTTTCACTAAAAACATGTTACATTGTCACATTATATCCTCTATATTCCTATATCAATAGTTAGTCACAAAACTAATAGGAGTGGACATTTGACCATCGGTGTAGCTGCTTCGCGTCGGCACAACCAACAGTGCCGATTCTGACTGGGCACGATTCTTCGTACGCACTTATCGAAATGGATATATATGAACTCGCAATATGGATTTGAACTCTTTGATTTATAGTCTTCCCTCGGATGACTGCCAGAAAGACAGACGACAGTGTGTCTGTACATTCCGAGAAGAAACTGGTTCAGTTCTGAAAGGAGATGACGCCACTAAACAACCGCCGCTTTCGGAAGGAGGTCCCTATTTTTTTTGTACCCTTGTTTGCAATTAAGTCTCCCTCCTACAGTACTATAAAAATTTGCACGCCATGCTGATAGTTTTTCACTGAATATTTTCCCCTTCCTCTCCCATATCCTCCCTAATCACTAACCCTTCTTGACTCGCAATTACGTTCGTCATCGAATGCCACCTTTCCCAGCTCGCAGAAGAATTTGCTACAAAGTGTGCATATTCAATGATTGATTAATTAAAAACACTTTCAAACACTCTCATACCAGGGTGATAGCTCTAAAATGCAAAACGGGCGATGCTATTTCGCCTTCCTTTAACAAACATCAGGTGCAGTCCAAACTGCGGCTTCTTTTCCTCCTCTGTCTTCTCCGCCGCATATGCAATCGCAACGGGGCGAGACTTTTTAATCGTGATTTCAATGGAACGGTGCTTTCCATGTTTTTCACCACGGAAACATCGTTTTTGATGATGATGTTTAGCGGTCAACCGGACGAATTAAATTTCCGTATTCCTTTACTGTTCTGCTGAGTTAAGACAAATTTACACCCCCACCCCATGTGTTCTATGTGATTTTCTTAACATGCTTTCCTTTTTACTCCCATTAAATTTCTGTCTTCTCTAAAAGGAAAAACTCCAGACAAAAGACATTAACGATTTGGCGGGAGCATATGAAATTTTATCATCTTAACCCGTAGTTTAAATGTCGATTGTAGACACTTCATTCGAAAAAACGCAAAAGAAAAATGTGTTATGCACATATTAAACTAAGTAAATAGAATTATACCTTTTCCGGAACCGGAGACTACACAAAAAATGGAGGGCTCCCGGGATACATGTAGATGGGGAATATGAATCGGGAAGCGAATTCTCCATTTAAAAGAAACAGCCCGTGCATTGATTACACTACGCATATAATTGAGTGGATCCTCGATAGATAGAGAAGTACATCTATCTGTGAGTGTGCCTGAAAATATCAGATGCCTAATCAAAAATAAGAAAAAGAACTCCACTATTTGGAAATACAATCAACGAGGGTAGGGTGCTCCCATCAAAACCGTGCATAAATATTAGCGGATTCAATTCGCTTCGTGGAAATTGGTTCATCTAAAGATTTCGGGAAAATGGAGAATTATCTGACACCTCCCACTTTAACCTTTCTATGGCCACAGTTTCGATATGCTCCACTTTAATGAATCTACATAAATTTGAAATCTTTCCTGGCATAGTAATAACCAGATTAAATATCCCAGACATATATTCAACAGATTCAGGAGAGATGTAATGGAAGTTCGTCATTATGAGAGACGAAATTTGCACTTTTCCACAGATTTATTTGTAACGTACAACGCGTTTCAGTTCATCGAACCATCTTCAGGTACAAGACAATATTCAACATGTGATTGCATCATAGTTATGCCCGTTTGAGGAAGGGGGGGGAGAAAAGAGGGAGGAGTAGGGTAGGCGGGGACAAAGAAGGGAAATGTGGAAAACCCAAAGAAATTAAAGAAATGGAGAGGCAAAAAGAGGGGAGGGATAAGAGAAAAGCACTTGTGGTCTACCTGCCACCATCCTCTTGAATAATGGCCACAAGTGCTTTTCTCTCATCCCTCCCCTCTTTTTGCCTCTCCATTTCTTTAATTTCTTTGGGTTTTCCACATTTCCCTTCTTTGTCCCCGCCTACCCTACTCCTCCCTCTTTTCTCCCCCACCCCTTCCTCATACGGGCATAACTATGATGCAATCACATGTTGAATATTGTCTTGTACCTGAAGATGGTTCGATGAACTGAAACGCGTTGTACGTTACAAATAAATCTGTGGAAAAGTGCAAATTTTGCCTTTCTCATAATATGCCAGACACTGAGACCTTCAACTGTCAACCAGGGTGCGAATCGTGGGTGCTTTCTTCAATCGCAACCATGGTGCGTAATTTTTCTATTTCTTGGGTTGAATGAAGCGAGGCAACTTTATTGTTCCTCAGAGATTTACAATGGCTTTCCAATCACGTGATCAACAATGGCGAAATCAAATATCTTGCACAATGGCGAATTCAAGTCTTGCATGATTTGGGACAAGGAAGGCCATGATTAAAATAAAAAAATCACTGCCTCTACTTATTAATCTATCGATCTAGGGCCATCCGGCGCTTGTTAATGGTTAGCCGCCTAACGCGGATGGCCGAGGTGCGTGCCGCTCATCGTCTTCCGTCCGCCGCGGACTTCATCCGTTTCAGGTCGCGAACCTTCGTTCGTGACTCGGCAAAACTGGAAATGCTCTGCTATCTGACATCTGGGATTACGATATCAACCGTAAGCATACACATACACTGCCTAAGGACGTAACTCGCCTATGAGTCTTTCCTATGTCTGTTACTATTAAGTTTTATTCATTCTCCTCCTCATGCTAGTCTGTACCTCGCGTTTGTATTCCACCTTGGTCCACCTGTACGGACAATATTCCAAATTCACGCGTAATCTTTCAAATTGTATGCTATGTAATAAATTTCCTCCGCCTAGTTTAACTTAGTTTCTAAATGAGCCGTTACCTGACGGCTTCAACCATCATTGTAACCTCTATTATAGCATAGTTCACTCTAAATCTTAAGTTTCTCGTTCCTCACAAACAACACGCACACAGATGAGAGGTTTTTTGGAATGTCATGGTTTTATCTTGTATGTTAAATGATCGGTTAGGGTGGGTTTTCGCTCACCCGGACGGTGTATGTGTGCCCGCATGGGCCGACAATGAACGCTGGAGGGAGGCTCGATGATCGAGGGCAGTGTTCGTCTCGCGCTTAGTGCACCCATTCGCAGGTTATTCATCATTAGATTTCACGGCCCAGCTGATATTTGCACTGTTTCTCGTTATAGCACTGGTAAAAGTACCCATGTGACGAAAAATCGCGATAAATTTTGGCTCTCATAATTCCCTTTCCCACACCATATCGGAATTAACAACCTTGGCCCCACCGCCGCTCTTCCCGCTACTTCGCGTAAATGGTACATCAAACCGGCTTGTCGTCCTCCTTGCGGTACTTTTCGCATCGTCGTCCAATTAGGAACGGGAGGTCATCGAGACGCCATGTTTCTGGTCAACGGAGGGGAGTGAGCCCCTCAGAGGCGGAGAGGGGATGCTTGGGCTACCTCGGCAGCGGATGGCTCTGCCCCCGTCACCGACTCCCCGCAGGAAGACCTTCGCGCGCCACAACCTCCGAGGGTGGAAACCACAGATTCCAGCCTCATCTCCACCTAGACGCACGCAATTAGGCTCTGGGGATTGCATCAGATTCCTCCGCCCCTTCCCAGAAAACGGAATTAAAAAGTATCCTCGAAGAGCCACCACCTTGGTGTGCAGTTCATTTCCGTGGGCGTGGTGCCGGCCCTGAACCGAGGTCGCTCACCTCCGCGGAAATCATTTCTTTCCGCACGCCACCAGGTGGATGCGTGTTTGCACGGCCTTTCAACGATTATTCACCACTAGAGCGACACCTCCAGGCACTCACTTCTCTTCCTTTCCTCTCACTTCATCTTTGGGAAGTGCCCTCCCTCGTTTATATCGGATCGTGCATATTGCTAATGAAACATGCAATGGATTCCAGTTATTTCAGTCAACGGCTGATTGTACCAACCACTCTTTTAGGTTCAATCTCCATGAACAGGGCTAAAATGAAAAATTCGGTCTCGTCACTGGCCCTGGCATTCGTGGCGTGCACATAAAAATATTTATATCCTCTCTCAAAAACAGAGTGAAAAATATTGGCACGGAAACAATGAGGAGTTGTGTGCGAAACTAAGTTCTACAGTTCATTATTTATTTCAAATTAATCCAAAAACAGCACTTCATCGAACTTTTAAAAATTATATAACAACATAAACAAACGGGGCTTCATTAAACGGGTAATGGGGAAATGTAATGGGAAAGTTAAAGTGAGGTTTTATCTTGCTCTAGTTAGACTTCATTTGGAATATGCCGCAAGTATTTGGGATCCTTGGGAGAAAATCTGGCAAAAAGAGTTAGATAAAGTCCAGAGAAAATCAGCCAGATTCGTGAAAAATATGTATGACAAGAACACAAGTGTAACAGGTCTCTTAGAGGATTTAGGCTCGGAGCCCCTTGAAATACGAAGAGAACAAGCGAGATTTAAACTTTTAGAAAGATTCAGAACCAGCGAGTTTAGCGATGACACAAAAGGAATAATAATGGCTCCACACTACTTAGGTAGATCAGACTACAAAGATAAAATAAGGGAGATAGATTCCAATAGAGATAGATTCAAATACTCATTCTTCCCCAGAACAATCAGAAATCATAACAGTAAGAATCCGAAGTCCATTTAGAAATATTAAAAACATTTAAGTTACAAGTCGGAACAAAATTAAAAATTCAAAGATTGTGCATGTGTATGTTTCTTGGTAGTTGGTGGGTTTGCATGTGTGTGAAAGGGTTGGGGCGAGAGGGTTCGTGCATGAATGTTTACAATGTTTGGTTTGTGGGCTCTAAATTTGTGGCTTCTGCATGCGGTTTTTTTCTTTCTAAATTACGGGTGGTGCCCTAATACCCCCCGCCACACGCCCTTGCGGCGCGCGGCTTGCGGAGTATTGAGTAGATGTAGAAGAAACAGTAGCAAGCACCCTAATTCTTCCAGTACGAAGTTTTTGGAATGTTTCATTCGTTGAGTGTTGCAATTAATGAAAGGAAGGTATTGCGATCTTTCCGTCAGGAATGAGCAACATCGTATACCGGCATGGAAGCATCACGTCCCGGTCGGTGCGAGAGTGGACCGCGCTGGGCACAACCCCAGACCCAAAAACCGTGGCATCCTGTGACACGACCGCCGTTGACTTCGAGTGTACCCAGTCGTCAGTCCCTCGGTCGGGACCGGTCCCGCGAGATGGGCGTCCCTTTCCTTCGGGCGGCGCGGAGGGCGAGCGAGTGCGGGGATGGGCCACCGGTTGCTGCATGTGCTGATACCACTACTACGCAGTGCACTGTGGTGCACCTCGATCCCCGCCCCCTCTTCTGAGGGGGAAGGGCAGATGGGCTCGGATTCACAGCCGCACTCTCTCGCGACGCCTTGAGGGGAATCCCTTAAAGACGGAATAGAAAAAGCAGCTCCCGAAATGGAATGTACGCATTACGACACTAAAGCATTAAGCCTGATAATCATCGATCTTTGACACTAATTTCGTGATTTGCAAATTTAAAATGGAGTTTATGACAGTTCTACATGATACATCCTATTACTTGCCCTCGTTAAACCAATATCTGTCTTCGCGAGTATATTCCATGCATCGAGCAATGGCATTAGATATCGATAAATTTGATCATACTGGAAGCATAATGGTGGCCAAGTAGAGCTTGCAAATAAAGCTATGAATACAAAAACTCTTGCGCCGGCTTTGCTAAGGACATGCCAATTTAAAATGCACACAAACAGTTTGCTGATCCATAAAAACTGGTAGACAACTGGAGTAAATATATATCGAAAGCCTGGTATTCTTTTATTTCATACGAAAACAGATACATTTGTTAATCACACAAATTTATCGTCTTTGAAACCGAGGCGTAATGTAACCAATAGAGCTTGATGAAGAACAGTTAAGTTATAATATGAGAAAAAACAGCCATAGGGAGGAAGAAATATGGATGGTATAAGAGATCAATTCGAAGAAACAGTTGCTCGTATTTCTGAAGGGAAACATTTGATGCTGACGGCGACTGGAACAGGGCTCTAGGCGAAGGAAGAGAATGTAGTGAGTTAGGGGACTACGATTCAGGGACAAGGAGTGACCACGGGGAAAAACCAGTATAGTTCGGCCGGAAAAACCGTTCAATTTTTACGAACACTCGGTTTACACAGCAAAATATGCGTGCGTGTACGAGTAGTACAAGTTTTTTAATAAATTTCACAGGCAAAGATACCATGAAAATGTTAAAGACACTTTATTTCGGATTATTATTGACCCTTCCTCGTCACGACAAAAAGAGGTGCAACGGGGATAGTTGACAGTCAATTATTAGTAGGTAGTAGTACCGGGAGCCAGCGGAAAAACTTACAAGAACGGACCGATAGACGGGTACAGGAACGAAACATGTGAAAATGTTAAAAAAAAGGGATCTTGGAAGGCTTAAATGAAATTATAGGAACATTAACCAAGAAAGCGAGAATGAAACCATAGTTTACAGGTAAGATGAATTAATAAGATTGACGAGAGAAGGAAATAAATGAATGAGGAAAAGTACGAAGGGATAAATAATTCACTCTGGCGGGTGGTAAATTAGCACGTGGTGGAAGTCGCAGTGCGAGGCTATGGGGAGGTAACAAAGGAAGGCAGCATTGGTAAAAGTGAAAGGACTGTCATGAAATAAGACGTGCGAATTACTAAAAACACGCCAGAGAATTCATTAACTGAAGCAGGACATATTCAACAGGGGTGGAACGAATGCATACAAAGGTAATTACGGTTTTAGAGAATGATAAGGGCTAGGTTAAATATTAAAATAGGAGTTGGTAAACTTGAACAAGCGAAACGGTTATATATCTGTACGGTGTTTTGGACCAGGATGGTCAAAAAGTAGGGGATAAGAGAAGAATTACGCTAAGAAAAGAAGCTCTCAAAAGGAAGAGAGATTTGTTGACAGGGACGATTGATGATAGGGTAAGGATGAAATGAAACACCAGAGAAAACTTTGAAATGGAGCGTAGCTATGTATGGTGCGGAAACGTGGTCCTTGAAGCAGGAGGATAGACGTAGATTGGAGACTTTTGAAATGTGGGTGTGGAGAAGTATGGAGAAGGTGAAATGGACCGAAAGGAAAACAAACGAAGAAGTCCTGGGTATGGGGGGGGATCTTTGTCGTCACCTTTCGAATATTCCAGTCAGCCTCGGCGTCAATTAGCATCGATGGAGCGTTTCGATCGACGCTTGCGTCGAGGATCTAACGGAATGTTTGTGCTCACACGGGGGCGGGGAGAGGGTGCCGATGCACCCGAGGTCAAAGGGCGCGAGTGCCCTTGAGGGCCACGCGGGGGGTGGGACCAGTTTTGTTGGCGGGGGAGGGCTCGGATCCGCCGCCGGGGCAGGACCTGAGATTCTGCTGGAGGGCTCGAGAACAAAAGCCTCTCGCTGATAGTGCGCCCCGCCGTTCACATCAGAGGAGCCGCCGGCTGCAGCGTGATGCGACGCCACACTTAAGTATTTCCAGGCAAGCGAGAGAGGGTTTTTTCGGAGATTAGATGATGAGCTACATTAATGATATATGTCACTCACTCTTTTTTATACACGTGTGTGTGTGTGTGTTCTGCTCAAATCCGCCATCCCCACCTTTCCTGTGTTCGTCTTTTATGTGTTTTCCTCTCTCCTTTCCTTATGTCTACTTCTCTGTGTGAAGTAATATTTATTCGCCGTATGGCGGGATTTCGTGTTTGAATGCGTGTGTGTGTGTGTATATATATATATATATATATATATATATATATATATATATATATATATATATATATATATATATATATATATATATATGATTTCTTCGAAGTAACACGGAAGTGTTGAATAAAAAACTTAGACAGTAACACACAGCACGAGAACACATAAAAAGAACACTCACAATAATATCTTGATAATTTCGACGGACTTGAGCTCCGTCTTCTTCGGAAGATAAGATATGACTGAGTCATATCTTATCTTCCGAAGAAGACGGAGCTCAAGTCCGTCGAAATTATCAAGATATTATTGTGAGTGTTCTTTTTATGTGTTCTCGTGCTGTGTGTTACTGTCTAAGTTTATATATATATATATATATATATATATATATATATATATATATATATATATATACACAGTACATAAAAGATTTGTATAAAAAGTATCAGTAACAATTTTTCCTGATGTGTGCTTGAAGTGCTGACTTCAGACCGTCGGCTAAGTGTGCGCATGATCGCAGATCGTATTGGTTTCGGTAAAATGGCAGTGCACACCATCGTCACTGAATATTTGGTGATGCGAAAGATCCAAAGCTCTAAACTCGTCCCGAAGGTCTTTGAATGGACGACTAAAAGAGCAGAGTCGAGTGTCTGTCTGCTCGCGAAGGCCGCCTGCAACGACATCGCGACGATTCCCCAACCCCCTTACAGCCCCGACTTGGCGCCAGCAGACTTATATCCTATTCCCTTAAGTGAAATCCCCCCTCAATGCACACCGCCATGGGACCCTCTGCATAATCCTAGGCATTTCTGAATAAGTAGCACCCTATTCGTCTTAAAATTATCAGCGGCCTCCCTGTTTATCTATTCAACAACATTTGATTATCAAATTATTTCCACAGCGCTATTCCTACTTCAATACAAAAGGTAACCTCTTCAATTACGAGCCCTTTACCTTAAATTAATGATAAGAGCACGCCTTTTTTTCCAGCAATCACTCACGACCACATTAAGCCGACATTCTAGAAGACTGGTTGTGTGAAACAATTCCAAGGGCCACAATCATTTTTTGCGCTAAAAGGCAGTCGTGTGGTCGGATATGGCGATGAAAAACCATCTTCATGACTTACAATGGTTATGCATCTCCGAAATGTTGAGCACAGCGAGTTACACCTAAAGCAAACCTATACGGAAAATTGTCAATTTTGTACTCGAAGAATACAGTATTCTTATGGAAACGATGTCAAAATCTCAGTTTCATTCCTTTTCTAAGTTTGGCCTTCTTTAAATGTTTATATTTCATTGTTGGCGTCCGCCAATCGTCTCCATTTATCTTCTCCACTGCTCATCTTCGTGTAAACTCGGAAGTTTACGCTACAGCGTGGCTCTTAGCTCATGAACTCACGGTATTACCCTTGAGCTGGACGTTCTTTGATGGGCTGATCCATTCTCTTTCGTCCACTGCGGCGCACTTACCTGCAAAAAGAAAGAAGGAAATAGTTACATATATGATCCTCACTAAAACATTTCATACCGACTAGCTTTAAACTCTCAAGAATAAGACTGACTATATTAAATAATATTACAATGACCCGCAAAGGAGTTTTACACCACTGTAAGAGTAGAAAAGAGGGGAAATTTGAGATAGGTGAGGTGATTTACGGGGATATTTTATCTCTCGCCACTGATCAGACAAGCGTTCAAATATTAGGACGCATGATATCGAATTTGGCTTCATTAAATAGGTAATGGGAGAATGTAATGAGAAAGTTAAAGAGTGGTGTTATTTCGCTCTAGTTAGGCCTCATTTATAATACACCTCAAGCATTTGGGATCCTTGGGAGAAAGTGTTGCTAAGAATTAGATAAAGTACGCAGAGAATCCGCCAGATTCGTCAGAAGTTGTTCCGATAAGAAGACAGACCTTTAGGAAGTGTGACAGGCCATTCAGAGGAATTAGGCTGGGAGCCGCTTGAGATGCGAAGAGAACAAGCGAGACTTAGGACTTTTAGAAAGGTTAAAAAACAAACGAGTTTGACGATGACACTACAGGAATTATTATGGCGTCACACTATCTGGGTAGGTCAGACCACAAATATAAGATAAGTGAGATAGATTCCAATACAGATAGATACGAATAATCGTGTCTTCCCCGGACAATAAGGAACCATTGCAGTAAGAAATCAAAGTAAACATATAAATCGTAAAAGCATTAAATGTTGCGTAGACATAATATATATTCGTAGGTGCATGTGTATGCTAGTTTTATAGTACATGTATTTGCGGGCGTGAGAGTTGTGAAGGTTTTGCGTGTATAGTCAACTTTTGAAGGTGTGGATTGACATGAATTTGTGAGTTTTGCATGTTATTTTATTCTGTTTTTAGTGGTGACATAGCACCCCCCTCACACCCCCTAGCGACGGCTTGCGCGGAGTGTTACTCGTATGTTGATGTACTACGGGTGTTTATGGTTTATGAATTAAATTGGTAATTTTTAAATAATTAAATGAAAATATTTTGTTAGATATTAGGATGCCAACGTACTATGGAGAGATCAAAGGTTAGAACAGAAAGTTCAATGATGAACAAATCGAATCATATGCCTTTACTGTGAGTTCCGGTTGCTGACCGATATATTTATCATTAACTATGAAAGATTCACGAAAAACAGATCTTGAGAGTCAAACACATATAAAATAATACTTTAACTTCTAAAATGGGCGCAATATCCTGTTAGGTAGTACAGAAAGATGCTGCAAAAGATTTGCCTCACATTTTTAAAAATCCTTCATAAGCGTGTGGTTTTTGTCTGACATTCATTAAAAACTGCAATTACGTTAAGCGCTCGTCTCGCATAGGATACTCACATTATTAAAACCTCAACATCTTTCGAAAGCAAGCTACCAAGAATTTCTAGCATTAAAACCAACCCAGTGGGAAGGTTTCAGTTAGAACAAATGGAAATTTATCGATTTCGTAACAAAAGCGGGCTCAAAATATTTTGTGATAATTGTTTTGGCCATTCAGAAGTAGGAACATAATTACAAAATCGAATTCACCGCAATTATAAGCATTACTTTCGAATACATTAATTCCGTCAACAAAGGGTAGGAAGCTTGGGCAGGTTTCAGTTGCAATGCAGAGAGGAACCATGCAGGGGGGCCACTGGCTTATTTCTTAGAGGCTGCCTAAGCAGGCACGGGGCTTGAGGTGCCATCTGGTGCACGATCGACTCAGCGAGATGATCACTCTCGAGAATGGGACGCTCCAGGAGGCAAAGAGAGGAGTTGACAGGCGCGCGTGGCCCTCGGGCCTCCACTTCGATAGTACGACCTCACGACTCACACTGCGCAATCACGCAGACGCACGCCTAGCAAGGCTTCCTTCACCAGCCTCTGGTGACTACCCTCTTGTCGCGAAGTGATATCGCCAAAGTTCGCTTTGAAGATCGAAATTATTTTTAGCTAAGAAGGAAAATGTTTACCGTATTGAAACTACTTAGTCCCTCTATTTGAAAATTCACTCGTAAATACATTATATGCATTCGCTGCTATAGAGAACATTGGAACAAGCGAAATACGCCAACTTGTCCGCATTGGAATAATGATAGATGGAAACATTGATGGATGACGAAATGGAAGAGCTAGGCACTAGCAGATCCATATGACGAAGACGAGACTCCATTAGATACAGAGAACGAAGCAGAAAAGTAAATCATTCGTGTGGAGTGGGATACTATACGGATCACAGACATGAATCATTGAAAAAGCACATCAGTGGAGAGCAGAAACCTTCGAAATACAACGCTGGAGGCCGATGATGAAGATCCAATGAAAACGGATATGATCAGGAAGCATTCCCGAGTGAAGATGATGAAAATGCCACATGGAGTGTTGATGACTAGAAAGAATCAGTTGGATCGGCCACACCTTGCAGCAGTAAAAGTGTTTGTGGGGAACACATAAGGGACGAGAGTTTCCAACGAGAAGGGAGACCGAATGCCACAAATGCGCAGGGAACACGAGCTCTCAATGGATGGAAGAGTTTTTACAATCGACAGAGACGAACGGAGAGCGAGGATTCCAAGTGATCTTCTGATTGAATCGAAGACGAGGTAATTGGACAGTTAAAATAAACCTCACTTAACAGTTTCAGGTTTAACTAGGAGGAATTCCTTCGTGATGAGGGCAGAGAAAAAAAACGTTGCTATTCCAAATAAAAGGGTTTAATACATAGCACGACCATTGTTTCAATGCTGCGCATCATCATCAGGTGAGTGAGCAATATATTAAGCCGCTTTATGTGGAATAGCAAAGTTTTTTCTCTGCCCTCAAAATAAATCTCCCTGAAAACCGTAGCCTCGGTCTCTCAAAGACGAAACCAATCCCAAAGTATCCCATCCAACGCCTCTCAGTCACAGCAAATTGACAGCCTTGATTGCAAGTCTGAAGATCGCCGCTTTGGCGGTGATTCCGAAATGAAGGCCACGTGCGGTCGGGGAGGCGCTCAGGGGGACTTCCTCGCGGGGGGGGGGGCACCCCTCCCGCGTGCGGGACACCGCCCCCGCGTCCGTGGGAGTGACCGCTGGCAAGATGGCAGGAATGGTGCTGACGATGGTGCACAAGGAGATGGAAAGGAACGAATACGGATGGCGTCTTGCAAGAGGTCGCCTCAAAATTTTCAAAATGGATCCACGCTTCAAATGTTGACAACTGCGTGCTGTATTAGTTGTCCATCCTTCCTTCCCAGCTGTGGTTTAGCACACAAGGGCGAATGAAAACACCAGCCATCGGAGTCATAGCATAGGGACAGAAAAAGCCGAAAAGGAGGAACTTCTACCTCTCATTCGTACACTGAGCTGAGACCAATCCGTGAGGCGAGACGGAAAAAAATGGCCCTGTTCATTCACGGCACGATATCACTCCGACTTACATTCCAGCTATTCGAAACATTGCCCCTGACTGGTCTCGAAAAGATTGATTGACTCGAGGACTTCTGCCGGGTCACCTAAAATCCCAGAATGTTCCATGGAAGAGAATGCTCTCTCTCTCTCCAGCCTCCCCATCGGCGAGAAAGAAATGAGTAAATACAGAACGGAAGGGAGCAGACTGGGACGGAGTCTCACCGTGTTTCGTGCTCGGGAAGGAGAGCGCACCCGTGATTATTTCCATTGGCCAATGGTTTATTTGATGCCGGGAAACATCTTGATATTCGTCCGAGCGGAAGCGACGCTCGACGATCACCACGGGTCGCGGCACCCCGGCCCCCGGGAGGCGACGAAGCTTCCGAAAAACCCACCTCGGAGAAAAAAATTTGGAAACCCAATGAGTCGATCGAGTGAAGTGATCTCTGAAAAAGGGTTTAGGCACGGGGTGTCTGAGGTTTGAGCACGACAGAATTAAGGAAACTACCCTGCGAGAAGGAAGGAAGCACATATCTCAAGAATGTTTGTCTTTGGCGGAGGAGAGGATGGAAAACAAAGGCTCATGCCGAAGAGGCAAAATGCCCGCGAGGTGGGCGGTCAGACGTGGGGAGGGAAAAAAACGGAACTTTATAGTATAATAAGAAAATAACTCCCTTCTACACATTTATGCCGAACTAGTCTTTCCTTGAAAAACTTCTTACATTATATATTAATGTGCAATATCCATTTAACACATCGCATGTTCCAACAACATTCTAATGAACTTTTTAAGTTTGGACGTCCTATTGCTCCCCTAAAGGTATCCTATCTCATAATTTAGTAATGGCGACGTATTATTTCGACAAGTATTTCTTGCTACTTATTCCTCCAGACTTACAGCTGAAATTTCTAGCTTCAATCTTTGAGTTATTTCTTTCATTATTTAGAATTTCAATGTTTGATATCTGCAACTATTATTCTCTACGAACGTCGTCATGTATTATTATGACGACGTTCTACTACTAATATAAAATTCGCTGGAATTAAAACGCTTGTTGCGCTGCAAAAATGAAATTGTACTTCCGGCATATTTAAGCGCGTATTATGGTAATGGAGAAAACGAGGAAACTACCCAAGATTGGAACACTCTTAGAGGACACCCTAAATACCCGACAAAGAAGTGAGAGCCGTATACATTTAGAGATGAAATGTTTTCCTATGACGTTGTTCAATAAATATGACATGGAGTAAATTGCGCTATAAAGTGATGTTAAATTCCGCAATTTCTTGTGAAAAAGATAGATATATTTCGTGTCTGCGAAACTAGCAGTAGGTTCTAATAATGACAGGAGAATATTTTAAAATATATCAGCATTCAAACAAGGTATATAATTAACGAAATTTTAAGATAACCTTATTCCTAGAGAGCGTAGAAGTGATGGCATGGTTTTCAATATTTCGAAATGGCGTACATTCTAAAACATTCTCTATTTCCCAAATGAGTAGTTTGGCGGCTATAGACCATGTGAAAATATCCTCCATTAAGTTACTGACAGTTCACAAAGTAAAAGAAATCGGTAGAAAGTGGCTGCCTGCGTGAGCCAAAATTACTCGATGTTAATTACACTTTATAAGATATGCAAAAAGATTACATTAGATTAAGATCGAGTAGGTTGAGAGTTTCTTCGTGAGGTCAGGATTCTTTCCGCCGCAATATTACCATTTCGATTACATTATCAGTTCCTAAAAACATTCAACTACAAGTTAGGCCCGATAATTCTACCTCCCTAAACACACGGAGATTCCGCCCCCTCCACTTCACATTTCCCCCGAGTGCGCCCGGCCGCCGACTTTGGACAAGACAGCGGGATACGAACGAAGCGGAACGACGTTTCGTCACAACTCCTCGTGTCCAAATCCCAACTCCGCCTAGTTTATACACGATTTTATAAAAACGGGGGTAAGAAACGAACAAGTACTTGGATTTGAAAGAGGTCTTTGATAAAGTTCCACACACTCATCGGCCCTGATGACGATGAAAAAGGATTTCATCGAAACGTCGGCAGCGATGGAGATGGAGGAGATTACCCGGATCAAATCCCGAGAAGAATTCACTTCCACACACTAAAATAATTCACAACTTGTAATGTACGGAATGAACGACGAAGTAATAAACTGGATTCGGGACTTCCTTACTGATTGCAAACATAGGGCAGTGATAGATTGCTAAAGCTCTTATTATGTGCAAGTAACATCCTGCGTACCACAGGATAGTCTCATAGGACCACTAATATTTCTTGCATACATTACTGATATCACCAGTGAAACAAAAAGCAGCATTAGACTCTTTGCCGACGACACTAATCTACAGGGAAACAGCGAATGATGCAGATGTGGATTGCAAACTGACACCTCTCGCTGTCAAGGAGGGACCTGTGGGTTGTCTCCTCTGCGACCACGGAGGTCAGGACTCGTTAACCCTCAGTTATTGGTAATTTATCTGTGCACTGGAATTATTCACGCAGTTTTGGATATATAAAAGAATGTTTGGAGATATTGCATGCGTAAATACTCTTTGCAGGTAAATCCTTCATGCACATTTTTCTACTTTAATTGCCTGAAATGTATGAGATTAACATACTAAGGATCACCATATTACATTCACCGGTAGTCCAACGAAGAAAACTACTTCTATTCTGAGTATCAGGGATCCTTGTGGTTACAACGTACGAATGCCGGCCACCGAGGTAGGTTCATTTTGAGGAACAGGTACGCACTAGTTCGTTATTGTGAGTGCTCTGCTAACTAAAGAAAGAGTGTACACCACCTAGGGTCGATTTTTCGATCAGAGGGTCGGTTTAGGGCAGCCTTGCAGGCCATCCCTTTCCTCATTCTTCGCAGCCTTGTGCTGCCTTCAATCGTGTGCACCCTCGCGCCTGGGGATCAGTTAGTTTTGCTTTGAAAATTAGCACCAGCCAGCTCATGCTTGTACATCATTGTCTCCCGGAATCGACTCTTAACAAGTTGGCAACCCTGCTCGCGGCCCCGAGGAGCGAGGCGTTATACTTTTATTTTTTCGCTCCATTGGCAGACGCCTTCCTTACGCCCCTCTGCCCTCCATGCGCCTCGGAGGAGACAAGGCCGAGCGTGCGCGAGGTTACATAGGTGCATCCATAGTCTTCATCGGGCATCAATTATTCATGAGCAGCAGCATTGGAATGGAGCAGAGGCGGGCGGGGAGGACGACTCTCAAGGCTACAACGTGGAGGGCAGGACACGCAATACAACATACACTGCAATGTAATTATTCAAGTGGAGGACACTCACCGTAGTACTAAACTCGAAAACAAGAGCTTGTGTCGATGCGCTCGCAAGTTCCCGCGCGCGCACCTGTCGTCGTGAGCTCACCTTGGTCAATTCTCCCGACGCTTACCACAGCAAATTGCGCCGTCCCCGAGAATTATCATTCCCAGATGTGATTTACCTTGCAAGAAGAAACGTACGCATTAAGAGTATTAGTCAAAGGTGCCGTCAGAGTGATAAACGACTGCAGCTAAGAAGTGGGTTGATTCCTTATAACGCAGACCATAACGTCCTTCGAGCGCCTCCAATCGTCTGGCGTCTGGGTCTCGGATTGGAAACCAAACCAATGCAAGTCACCCTTGGGGCTCAAATATGTGGAAAATATGGCGCCGCGCCTGACTCAAGTGCTCGAGCCACAATCCGTGGCGGTGCTACTTCGCGGCCCTTTCACCCTCACTAAGGAAAAGCGACTAAGGGAACGGGCGGAGGGCCAGCCCTCATCATGTGAATGCGTGAATTCCACGAGGCACTTGGAATAAGGCGAACTCGACCTTTAATATCAGCGAGCAAACCCAGCTCGCGACTGCGAATCGCGGCGGTATGTCAAGGGAAGATACGACGATGAGCGAAAAATAGACGGAAAGAACAGGCGTCACACCCGACTTGCAATTCGAATTTATTCTGACCTTCCGCTCTCATGAGGCGCACCGTGATGGGGGACTACATGTGTACATGTGCACACGGGCATGAGGGCACGCCGAGAGAAACGTCCGTTAATTATCGAATTTTCTGTTTTAGAGACATCCAATGAGAATAGAGACATTAGTAAGATCGTAGTTGGGACATTCAGTGATTATTCAGGTCCCATTGAGAAACTCAATTTAAGATTTATAAACAGATGAAGGGCGATGAGAATGATTTGCATCACAATTACACGACGAGGGAGGGGGTGAGTGTGATATTTATTCACCGGGAATAGGGGAGGAGGGTCCAGGAAAAGAGGCAAGCGAGAGGAATTTCTGAATGGCATACGAGACACGAAACTTGGAGAAGTTTTAGGAGACTAAACTGGAACAAGGATACACGTAGTTTAAATCAGCTGAATTAATAGTAAAAGGCTCCATCTCTGTCAAATTTATATACTCTGCATTCTATGAACAAATGCTGACCAAAACAAAACGAAGGAGAAGCACCTTGCAAAATAAATGGGAAAGCAGTACTCCTGCCAAAACACGAATCCGATCCCTGACTTCAGTTGACCGAAGTCCTACAAGTTCTTCCGCTCTGGAAAACAGTTCACCCGCACATTTCTATAATTCCGTCACATTGGTCAATGATAACAGTGCATATTAATAAATCAGTGCTTGGGCTGAAATCAATTTCACGCTCATGGAATCGCTTAGTTACAAACAAACGTTATACTACTCACACCCGAGGCCCAAAATCAACAAGGACGTTGCAGCAGATTCACTCGTATGAAGGGACAGACAAACCAACAAAATGATTCGTGGGGGGCTTCCTGAGACTCTGCTCTGTTTCTGTCTGCGCCAGTTTCAAGATGGTTAAAGGCCTCTAAAGAGGGCCGGGAAGAGGTTCACGACGGCTGTCTACCGTCGCAAAACCGACGATATGACTCGTGCTCGACAATTGTTGGGCTCTGACCACCGATTGAGTATCAAGATGGTTGCCAGTGAACTGAACTTGTCGTCTACTTCTGTGTTTCGCATTGTTGCTAAAGATTTAGTGATGAGGAAAGTGTGCGCCCAGGTCGTGCCCAAGGTGTTTGCTCCAACGCCCTGCGAGCCCGCGACTTCCTGGCCAAACACCAGGTGCCAACGCTACCCGACCCCTCTATATTCCTGACTTCACCCAGCAGACTTCTTTTTGTTCCCTCGGATTAAAATAGAGGAAATGGAGCTATTGGCTGTTGAACAAGTTGTCACAAGGAAGAAAATCCTAAAGCCAATATAATACTGAAGAAGAACTCCAATACCGGTATTTCGGTCACCAGGTGACCATCTACGGGGAGAAGAATCGAATGGGAACTTGAACTTGGAAGAAGACTATGCACCAGGCACTGTCCAAAGTCAAGTGACAAAGTCACTTGACTTTGGACAGTGCCTGGTGCATAGTCTTCTTCCAAGTTCAAGTTCCCATTCGATTCTTCTCCCCGTAGATGGTCACCTGGTGACCGAAATACCGGTATTGGAGTTCTTCTTCAGTATTATATTGGCTTTAGGATTTTCTTCCTTGTGACCCCTCGGATTAAGGCAACTCTGAAAGGAACCCGTTTTTGTCCTATCCAACGTCCGATAGAAGAGATACAATCAGCCGTGACGAAGCCGTACCGGTCATGGAAGAGTGGCTGGAAAAAATGTGTAGAGGCCCAAGGACACTGCTTAGAAGAATTTTAAAGTGTTTGCAGAAATATGTTCAATAAAATACTGTAAAAATATAATTGTTTTACTTTTGGAACGCACCCTATATCTGGCTGCATTTCGTTGCACTTTTCGCGACTATTTAATATGCCTCTCCTCATGCGGGTCCAATGCTTGGGAAGGCTATGTCAGCGTCACCTCTTCCGTTTGTGGCTACACTTCTTACTTTTCAATGTCTCATCACCCAATGAAGTACTTTAAATGCCCTCCCGCGTCGCACTATCCACTCTATCTCCACACCCAAGTACCTTAGTTTAGAGAAATACTAAATATCTGAAATTCTCCTATATGGGATTACATTCCAAAAAGAGAGTCAATATTCTAACGCACTTTCTTTTTATTTGATAAATTGTGTGATATTCACACCACGAACACGCCTCACCAACATGACTTTACCTAAGGGTGTCCCAAAAACCTTCTGCCCCCGGCGTCACTTACGATTACATTAAGATACTGGGCTTCGTTAAACGGGTAATGGGGAAATGTAATGGGAAAGTTAAAGTGAGGTTTTATTTTTTTCTAGTTAGACTTCATTTGGAATATGCCGCAAGTATTTGAAATCCTTGGGAGAAAATCTGGCAAAAAGAACTAGATCAAGTCCAGAGAAAATCCGCCAGATTCGTGAAAAATATATATGACAAGAACACAAGTGTAACAGGTCTCTTAGGGGATTTAGGCTGGGAGCCCCTTGAAATACGAAGAGAACAAGTGAGACTTAGACTTTTAGAAATATTCAGAACCAGCGTGTTTAGCGATGACACAAAAGGAATAATAATGGCCCCACACTACTTAGGTAGATCAGACCACAAAGATAAAATAAGGGAGACAGATTCCAATACAGATAGATTCAAATACTCATTCTTCCCCAGAACAATCAGAAATCATAATAGTACGAATCCGAAGTCCATTTAGAAATATTAAAACATTTAAGTTACACGTCGGAACAAAACTAAAAATTCAAAGATTGGGCATGTGCATGTTTCTTGGTAGTTCGTGGGTTTGCATGTTTGTGGGGCGAAAAGGTTCTGGCATGAATGTTTACCATGTTTGGTTTGTGGGCTATAAATTTGTGGCTTCTGCATGCGATTTTTTTTCTTTCTAAATTACGGGTGGTGCCCTAATACCCTCCGCCACACGCCCTTGCGGCGGCTTGCGGGGTATTGAGTAGATGTAGATGTAAGATTACCCAAAAAATACAAATCTCCACCTCGATCCAATGACATCCGGCGACAACCCGATTCGTACTTTCTCTCGAAGCATTAATGGTAAACACAGCGCCAGAAACGATATGGAAAGTACAAAAGCCGCCGGCACAACGCAATAGAGCAGGCGAGCGCGGACGCCGTCACATTTTAAGCTTCGGTCATATTTTCTAGGTTAGTCAAGTCACGGTCTATGAGTTGGTTTTGATCATTTTAAAATGATCTTGGACTTCCTTTCTCTCGTTTTCCTTACATAATCTGCCTTTACAGTTCCCCGTAAGCCTTCCAAAAGGCCACTTCTCTTCCTTCAATCACCCATTGCATATATATCTTTCTATCACTATCCTCGTCACCTATCCTCGATATTCCCCCATTCAATCCAGCCTGGCACCCTCACCGAGCGCCTTCCTTCTCAGCGAATTATTTCCACTCCACTTCTCCCTTTCGACTAACGAAAAGTCTTCATTGGTTGAAGTCTTAGCGGCGCCGTGGTCTTTCATGCAGAATCTTGGGTCGTGGCCGTTATTCTTGGCCTCAAATCCCCGCGATACCTTTTGATACTCGCCGATAAAGCCACTCGAAGCAATCGTGATTTCCGGATACGACGACCGGTCCTTCGGAGAGCAATAGTCATCCGGGAAAACAGCAAGCGGCACAAACACACACAAAGAGAAATTGACTCCCTTGAACTATACTCCCAACAACCAGCCCAAAGGTTGGTTGTTGGGAGTGGTGTTGGGTTGGGCTGGTTGTTGGGAGGAACAACCCGTCCTCATTTCATCTTCATTATGCATTATTGGAGAATACTATTATTACTTCCAGAAGTAAAACAATGCCTGCCCTTCAACTATTATTCCATTGTATGGTCTCTTAAATTTAATTTCTTGATGTTATCGATTCACACCTTACAGCTATACTTTAACGATTCAAAGATCAACTAAGCGTTTCACATTCTAATGATCTATCCATTCCACACACCTTAGGGAGTGAGGACGTTGCCATAACAATGGCGTGACGAAGGAGAAGGGCTCGCCTAATTTGGAGGCCGGAGATCTCCAGTCTCGGGTGCGAGCGAGCACCGGAATTACAAGAACTCTCGACTGGAGGAGACGAGAATAAATCCTCTCCACACGTCTCGTCTGCCTACGCTTCGAGCACATGCAACAGACCGAGCACTTACTTCCTTCGCCCCGGAAATGGGAGTGAGGATTTGACTGGCGGGGTTGACCCAAAGGGGAAGTCCTTGAATCGGCCGCGTCTCGCGAGTAACCTCCTCAACACGACCGGATCGTCTCAATCCATTACGAGGAGGAAGATCCTCCTTGCTATGACCCAAGACCTCGGTGACACGGCAGTGGGATCGCAAGCCAGTTGTGTCTTTGGTTCAATTATATAAAAGCCTTACACAATTATACTATTGGCGATAAAAACCGTCCAACCCGTATCCTGTTCCAACGTGCCAATTTCTTCATCATTCCATGTGCTAATGCCTGCGGTTACTGCGTCTTCCTCATTCATCCTTGGCCTTCCTGTGTTGGTCGACTCTCCCTACAACGACAGCGTCCGATAGATTGTTGTGCCTCTACACGTGTCCAGTTCGTTTCCCCTTTGTCGTCTTCTGCCTCCTTTCATTCTTCTAATAACTTCACTTGCTGATCTGTCAACCTATTTTGTTTACATAATTCTGTGAT
This sequence comes from Hetaerina titia, assembly GCA_037158775.1. Taxonomy (NCBI): domain Eukaryota; kingdom Metazoa; phylum Arthropoda; class Insecta; order Odonata; family Calopterygidae; genus Hetaerina; species Hetaerina titia. The sequence continues at coordinate 101,395,453 of CM073775.1, forward strand.
ACCACATTCAAGCGCGTAGAATCCGACGTAATGAAATGCCTCAATTGAAACAAAATAGGACAAGTCTTCACCTTGCCTTGGAGTTTTTCTATGCTTTACTTAGAGAGAGAGGGTTTATGAACTATTTCAGACGCCGAAGCTAGTCCCATTTGACTACATTACTTATTCTTCGAGAACCCTCTACGATGGCGCTTCTTCCCCTCTTGTAGACTCGTTCGTCGTGAGTGAGCCTCCGGCACAAAGTTTGGCAATTTTCTTTCATTTGTGCACTTAATTTTATAATTCATTTCGCTAATCAAAATTCGAATCGATTGAACGTGCTTTCCACGCCATTATTAATGCGGTGTATGATTAATGATAAATATCAGCTGAAGTGGGGGACGCACTGGATAATCCATCTCGGGTCGCTGCGCGGGCGGCGATAAATTATACTCCAACATTTTTTCCGAGAACGATAAGGGACCAGAATGCTTGTAGCCGAAATTCCCCAGGACTTAGTTCATTACAATAAGTATTAACGTACAGGTTAGGGACTGCGCGAGGATATATATATGCATGTATACATGTAAAGATATATGTATGTATATATTTTTCTTACAGGTTCCCCCCACCTTTCCACACCTAACCCCCAACCCCCTCAACCCTTACCCTTCCCTCGTGGTGCTACACCCCCTGCCACACATCTTTTTGGTGGCTCGCAGGGTATTTATGTAGATGTAGATAACTTTTGATGCAGGAGGGTTTACGCGGACCTAGTTCGAATGCGTGGATGGGCGAGGCGCCACGACGCGACGCCACCGGCCTCCTAGGAGTGCCTAGGAGAGCATCGGGACGTTCCGCTCGGATCTACCGGGAGCTGCTGGCATCCATCCGGTGGGGAGGAGACACTTTCGCTGATCGCCCGCGACTCCCAAGCCTATGAGATTTGCGGAAACCCTGAGATATGGCCAAAGCAGAGTCTCCGACGACCCCTTCAGTCTCATCGCCCGGAGAACCCAACTCGGCCGGCTCTACGGTCGACCCGCGAGGCCGACCGCAATCCGAGGGTGCTCATCGCGACCTCCGCTCACCTCTGCTTCGAGTGCAACTAGAATCGCCCACGGGTGCTTTTCCTGCGGGGTTACCTCGCTCGGCAGGGAGCGTTCGATTCGGTCGCGTGAATTACGTGTGGCACTTAGCTGCGGGAAGTCGATTTCTGGCGACAAGCGTTTGGGCCCTTGCTTTTGCCCAGAACCTTCCCTCGCGTTCCCTCTGCGAATCTCCGACGAAGCTGATAACAAGGCGGTGGGCAACACATTTTTCTTTCAAACAGATTTTCGATCGATGGCATCAACGCATTCCTTCGAGAATGCACTGGACTGACGCTCGGGGACATGCCGATGCTATTCTGGACGAGACATCGAGTAGGAATTGAGAAATCGCGATGAAGAGTGGTTGATCACTGTGGATCAAAACGCGAGCAATGATTTCATCTGGGTTGAGCCTCGCCACGAATATAACAATTTGACTTGGCGAGAATTTCAACCCGAATAATCTCTCAAGATGGCAGGCCTCCCAAGGTTAGGTTGGGGTGACGGCACCAGGGCTGGTGTAAACATGACGATGACCTTACCTAAAATGCCACAGTCGGAAAAAATATATGACCTCACTTGCTTGATAATCCACGTGAGGAAAGATAAAACTCTTCCCTCTTTGCCCTTCGCTTCGTCTTATTTATCAGGCACTTTTCCTAAAATAAACGACCAAAACAATAATCTTTTCATTTCATGCTCTCGATACAGACCGATAAAAATACTGATGACATCAAACGACACAACGAGCTTTCAATGTGGAAACAACCATTGTAATTTTCACTTCGATTAATTCCAATCTGGCGCTAAAGTCAGTGGCACGAAGGGCGGTCGGGGGGGGGGGGGGGTCGCCTTAAAGGCTATTTTAAAATTTTTTATTTCACGAAAAAATTCTATCCTACCACGAGTAAGAAATTATACTCCAACGACTTGGCATATTTTGTTGAAATGATACAATAATAAGTTTCTTCTACCGATTGAATTATTGTCTACAGCTAATGTAACTAAATATTAAAAGAAACTTAATTTTTGATGCTGCATGCCTACTTAGTGACCACACCCTGCCATATACCCTGACGGTGCCTTGAGGGGCACCTTGTAGATAGATATCTTCTTCTTCATTTCTGCATGCTGTTGGGCATACCGACTTACAATTACTAGAGGAGGAGGGAGTTTATGCATTTCTAAAATCTTGTTTGCCCTCTGAAAATACATTAAAAAAGAAAATGATCTTACTTACGCTTAGATTACTCAGCTCCCTGAGGTCTTAGTTATGACCGCTTTCTAGCAGTGTTACAATTAGTCAAGTTTGAGTCTGGTGACTGTGCTCAATTCTTCGGAGAGATTTTCCCGGGACAGATGAAACCACAGAGAGATAGAAGGCAGTTGCAAGGGTATCACTGAACGGGTGAGATTCGTGTGGACGTTTCTGCTGATATAGTTGCGAACTCTCTTTGAGCCGGAACACTTTTAGGACTGAAGCAGATTCAAAGTTAGATGGGTAAATTCCTTGAGCGAATTTTACTTAGTGAGAATAAATCACGGGAAGATTGGATCAATACTGCCATTTTTGAGTAATTTTGGCCAATTAACTGTTTCAATGGCTTACATCATTTCCACCATTACTTTTCTCTCTAGAAAGAAACTAGTAATCTCTCAATCAAACCGTCGCAGTACTAAATGGAGTCTTCCATTTCGTATGCATGCAGGGAAATTTGTGGAAAGGGGACCTGGCTACCACACAAGGCATGCGGCGCCTCTGAGGCGTCGCGTACGATTGCCCGGTTACCCCTGGCGGGAGAGTCGGAGGCGGCGGCCCACGGGGTCTTCGCCAGGGTCAGGCCCCGTGGGTTGCGGAGGGTTCCATCCTCCTGCTTAGAGCGCAGGCCGTAGATATATTTTCTTTTATTTCAATACCTCTGTGTCTCTTATTGGTCTTCAGCAATAAACGTTCGATAACTGTGCTACGAGCATCGGTGGGTTTTTAACGAACCCTAAAAAACTATACCAAAGAGTTTTGGTTTCATGATGGACTAAATATTGCTACATTATCAGCCTTTTTAACACCACACTACATTAAAAACAACATCAATAATGTTTTGGCATAGTGAGTATTGATCATAACATTAAATTTACGGTAAATATCATCTTGCGTGAGATTTTCATTATTTTCCAAATAAGCTCCAAACAAATATCAAAGACAATTTTCGATTGACATAAAAAAGAGGCATTAAGGGGGTCAAACAGTCTCGATAATTAATAGTCGATGTCGAGCAGTCCGCGGCTCTTCCATCGATGGGGACTTCCTCCGGCGACTGCTTCCATCAAGCCCTGAAAGACCTCCGACCCCGCCCTGCCGCCTCCAACATCAGTGTCCCCCGGCCGCAGTGCCTGCCTATGCACCCTCCACGTCCCAGCTCTCCCCTCCCTACCCTCCCACTCCCCCATCCGCGCTCTTGAAGTGGCGAAAAACCGCGTCAAGAGCGCTGACCACCGCAGGGCAGCATCGATACGCCTCGACGGAACCGACCACGTCGCACTCCTCGTCGGCGCTGGGGCGGAATCGAATCGAGGGAGCGGCGAGGGAGAGGAGGTTCAACAGGTGGCCCTGGAGGCCCTCGGAGGCCCGTGGACCGCTCACCGAGGAGACGCATCAACACCTTGTGTGGGGATGGGACCACGCCCCCTGCCATTCCCCTTGACCACACACACACTGTCTCCCCGACCGACCGATAGACGATCGAGATAATGAGGAACGATATTGAGCTTGAGGAAGGCAAGGAAAGCCCACAGTCCGCTCGCTCTCCTTGGAGACCCCACACTTCGCCTTCTCGTCCCGTTTGCCGTCTCCGTGGTGGCGTCGCACTGTTTGCACGTGGCCGACGCGACGCCTCGCTGTGGGGCGAGGATTAGAGAGACGCCGACCCTCCGCCCCTTTGGCCTCGCCTTTCCCAAAACAACGGACGATTTTCGATCTCTCTGGATTGATTGAATTCGCAATCTTAATAACATGTGTTGGAAAATGTGTTCATAAAGACCATCGAAATGTACTATATTCATACGGAAAAATGATATGTTGACGGTTAGTTTTATCAGTAATTCTGTGTTTGTACATGATTTAACGCGACCTAAAAGCGGATAAACATTTTTCGCATCATATCATCTCCTTTACCTTATTAATTTGTTTAAAGGTGATTTAAACTTCTCTAACTATAAAGGTGACCATTTTTTCAATCCTTATATAAAATTAGTAGTCCAAGTGTGACCCCATAATATCCCACCTTAATTTCAAAAGAGAAAAACTTTGACCGAATCGGATGGGAGAGGATTTGTCTTTCACCTCGGTTAGCACGACAAGCAACTACATCGGTCGCTGCATTTCTCTCTCACGAGGCTGAACAAAAGTCGAAAATGCGAAAAACGCAAGGATTTACTTCCGAGTCCATTGAATGAGACCATCAGTCAACCAAAGCTCAAGGTCTCAAGAGTCGTAACAATTAGAGGACATTGCTTCACGACCGTGGCTACGTTCCTTCTATATTTAAATTACAGGACATTTTCAGGGAACCGAAATATATTGCTTTCTCAGTTATCTGCCATTTTATATAATGAATTAAACAAATAGCAGAGACACTTTATCTCTCAGGTTATGGCTGCTTCCCCTCTTAAGTTCTTTTCGTTTTGATTTTTACGTGAATCACACGACGTACATTTACTATTTATCAAGTGCCCGCGGGTCGAACTTCAGTTTTAAAATTGGACAGGAATTTATTCGGTTCCCCGATAAAAGTGCCTGATACTTTCAAATCATCATGGGATGCGATGTTTAATGAAGAATTAGGAAACGAAAAGAATGTTTAACTAATAATTAGGGCAATCCAATGACTTATAACGTTTTAGTTAGCCGTTAAACACATTTCGTCCTGATTTCCGCCACTTTCTAATGATATGTAAGCAATGTGAAACTTTCATTGCAACAATTTCAGAGCGTGAAAATCATTCGCCTTGACCGGAATACGAACCCGGATCCCTCGATATCCGGCCGAGTGCTTTAGCCAGTTAAGCTATTTTTTTAATATTTTATTTTTTTTGTTCAGCCCTGCCTGATCGAGCTCCTGACAGGGAATGCCTCCGTTTCAGTACCGGGGCCCAACTCCACTCTAGAGGTGATGTCGTTCGTAAAGAATCCAACCGTTTTTATAATTTTTTTCCGGGAAAGCCATTCGGGATAATATGCCCGCAACATAATCTATATTCACTCTGTCGAAAGCTTTTTCGAGGTCCACCGCGATTAGCTACAGACCCTTCCCCCTTTCCGCCCCCCCTCGACTCCCGATCACGTCCCTGAGCGTGGTGAGCGCTGTAATTATATTCTTTTCCTTTCCAGCTATGCGCTGTTCGGGAGTGATTAGATTCTCCATGGGCGTGCTGAGCCTAGCTTTTATTATCTTTGCCGCGATTTTATAGTCGGCGTTTAGTAGGGTGATGGGCCTGTAGTCGGTTTTTTTCTGGGGGTTCTTTGTTTTTGGTACCAGGACTATCTTCTCCTCTTTCTGGGACTGGGTCAGCTGGCCTCTTTCCATGGCGCTTCTTTTGGCTGGTGTGAGTATCCCTTCCGGGGCATCCCAGTGTTCGGTAAAGAGTTCGAAGGGAATTCCGTCCGGGCCTGGGGCTTTCCCTTTGGGGAGCCCCCTCACGGCGTCCTCGCATTCATCCTGGGTGACTTCCTTACCGATCGTCGCTGCTTCCTCCGCTGAAATGTGAGGGAGTCCCGTGAGGTCCCCATCCCTCGACGAGGCTGCCCCGCCATCAGCGTCGCAAAGTGGTGGTGCAGATGCTCCTTTAGCTCTTCCAGTATCCTTCTCCCGTCCCCTCCCGTTACACCCGTCCTGAGAATGCCGTCCACGCGCCCTTTCACCTTCTTCCCCAGAAAAAACACGGACGCCTACTCTTCCGGCAGGCCCGTTTTGATTTTTTGCCATGTTTTGAGTTTACTTCTTGCCTCTTCCAACTCGAAGATCCTCCTTTTCAGAGATGTCGCCACCCCCCATTCGCTCCTCCCCTTCTGTCTCAGTCTTTCTTCGAAAGCCTCACGGTAAAAGGATAGCGTATCCATTTGTTCAGCAACCCTCTCTTTCCTTGTTCATTCGCGCGAAAAGACTCCTGATTTTTCCTTTGACCCTTTCCCACCTCTTGCAGGGGTCCAGTTTTGACCACCTCCTCCTCGACACTGCGAGGTTACTGTTTAATCTGACGCCCATTTCCCGCGGCGTCCTCTTAAACTTAGAAATTATTGGGCTTTTAAAGGAACAAGATGTTATGACGAAATACCGTACACACAATGTCACAGGCATTCGTAATCGTGCGCGACGCGCCACAGTCCACGAGGTTAAAACCAATTTCTAACACTTAGGCTGTTCATACCCTTAGACAAATTTTAAGAAACTGCGGGAGATGCCGCAACAGTAACTTTTAACGGAGTCATCCGCTAACACGCATTCCATTGCAACAATTTCAGAATGTAAAAATCATTCACTATTTTTACGGTCTGAAATTGTTGCAATGAAATGCACACATAGCGGATGACTCCGTTAAAAGTTACTGTTGCGGCATCTCCCGCAGTTTCTTAAAATTTGCAATGTGAAACTTCTTTCTTTGCATTACTTGCAATGTAATTATTTCATTTGTATGCGCATGAGAATGCCTTAAAAAACCTTTTCAAATGATTGAAGTCCTAATTCTTGACCTGCGCCAGGGTCTGGCGGTTTGAAAAATATGGGAGGCTCTCCTCCCCTCCCCCGCATCGCCTCGCGATATTTGGCAACCTCGCCGGGGATGAACTCTGCGCATTCATTGGCGTCAACAACCCTTTTGACTGCTTCGGTCGTGAGCAAGAAGTCGTGGGAGGGAAGGAGGGGAGCGGGCGAAGGGTGGGAGAGGGAACAGGGGTGGTGAGGACCGAGCTGCCCTTGATGCCTTCCCCTTCGCGTCGACCCACTGGCGGAGCTGCCCTCTTCTGCTGCCAAGCCTCTTACTGCTGTCAGGGGCAGCAGACGAGGTTGGCTGGCTGAGAGGAGACTGCGGACGCGGATCTACGGCCTGTGTCGCGAATCGCGACACCACGATCTCCTACTCCTGGCTCTGGGCTTCCCTTCCCTTCCCGTACCGATCTCCGTCGGCAGAGTAAGTGCATACACCCAATAAATTACTAATCGGCCAATTCTGTGTTCCTTCCTTCCCCTTCATGACACGACGACATTTGGTGTCAGGTGCTTGCGAGGAACGATCCCGAGGATACGATACGACGAGTGTATCGCATCGCTGATTATCGCGCTAATATCCAAAACCTTGTTGAATTGCTACAGCTCATGCGGCTTAATTAAGTGTTACTCCCTCCATTTGCACTCGTAATATATTTGCCGGGAGGACTGTACTGTTTTTCCTTATTTGTTTATTTATATAACACTTAGTGAAATATTTCAGCGCTCGCTCGTTTGTTTTGGAAACGTTATTTATTTAGCTAATTATTGTTCATCATGGCTTTTCACTCTCATTCCGCATTCCACTCTTCCGCGTCTCCCCTCTTCCCGTCGTACATGGCGCAGCCCAACATATCCTCACGGCTTATGGAGTTTACTCCGTGTGTCAACACCTTGTCCGAGGTGAACGGAGATACTCATTCTATTTCAAATCACACGAGTGTACCACCGCAGTCGCATACGCCCTCCCCGATAGCGAGCCAAGCGTACTTAATACCGACTTTCAGTGGAGAGGACGAGCCGACCGTTGACAATTTCCTTGAATCGTTGAAGATGGTGAGCCATCTGAATGCTTGGACCGAAAGTCAAACACTGTGCATCGCGCGATTACGACTAAGTGCCTCCGCCGCGGACTATGTGGCCATAAATCCACATGTTTTGGACAGCTATGATAGTTTCTCTACGAATCTTAAACGCAGGTTTTCGGTTAGAACTTCTCCGCTTGCTCTCGAGCGAATGTTTTCAACCTGTGTACAACAACCCCTCGAGTCAGTTCATGAGTTTGCGACACGCCTTCGTAAAATCGCTCGCCAACTTAGAGCAACGTTCCCTGACCCCGAAGCCGCAAAAACAATTGTCGAGCACAGGCTCCTTTCACAATTTTTGTTAGGCTTACGAGAGGAAATAGGTCGTTTTGTCCAAGTGCGTTGCCCGAAAAGTATTCTCGAGGCGGAAGAATTTGCACTAACCGAAGAAGCAAACGTGAGAGCCTATGCCAACAAATTCTTGGAGATAAATGCATTTCATTCTTTGTACTCACAGCATCCCCCTCAATTGAATTCGATCCACCCACCACCTCCTACGCAGCACATTTCTACCCAAATGCATACTTTCACAGAAAGATCACCCGTGGAAAGGAACCGAATTTCACATGCCCCGCGAACTACGAACTTTTCACAAACGGAATCAAGAAATGCCGGCACTCGCAAATGTTACCACTGTGGACGGCCAGGACACATTGCTCGATTCTGTCGATCGTCGCGTTCTTGCTTTCAATGTGGAGATGCGAGCCACCAATCGAAAGATTGTCCCCTACTCATTTGTGGGTACTGTAAGGAGTCAGGTCACCGCCCAATTCAGTGCCCTTTAAAATTCAACGCTTCAAATCCGGGAAACTTCACGACCCCGACTGCGGAGTCGGGGAGGATTTAATTTTGACAGTAACCCCAGAAAACGGTGTCGTAGTCCAAGGGACGATACAGGGGAGGAATTACAAGTTCCTAGTGGATACAGGTGCGGCCGTCACTATTGTGAATAAAAAGAAATTTCCTTGGAATAATCTGATTACTCATCCATACGATACTCCTATCAAAAGCGCTTCAGGCCACATTCTTTCTGTTCACGGCCAATGTCTAGTCCCATTGACTATATCCGGTGAGTTATATCCCCAGGATATGCTAATAGTGGATCTCGGTAATACTAATTACGACGGAATCATTGGTCTCGACTTCATGAAAAAGCACGGCTGCACTTTAGATCTTCAGCAATCGAAAATGTTGATTAACGGCTGCCACGAGATTCCACTAGAGCGGAACGTTCCCCAAAATGTAGAGATTGATTTCATTTCCCTTGAGAACCCAGCACCACAGGACGATGGGAGAAACAAAGGTGGAAATGCAGACGTCTTCACGGCAGATTTAATTTCCTTTGAAGAGCCTTCACCTACCCAACTCGTGCTCGATGTTTGGCGTGAGCCTGCACGAGTCACAATTTCGTGCGAAGAAAGAGAGAACGTTAATTGTAAGGATAACTCAGAATCCGAGATTCAAACGACAACGGAGGACAAATTTTGCGAGGATGCCACGACTGTAAAGGATAATGGGAAAAGTAAGGAAGAGACAGGCGATGATAAGGCCGGTGAATCAGGGGCCCTTGGGTCAATTGAGTTTCTGTGTGCGATTGCTCCTGATGTTATGCGGCGGACCGTAGTCTCTCCCTCGATAGTGTTTCCCGAAGTGGAAAGTGGCTGTAAAATAAAAGATGTGCTGTGTGCAGAAGAAACGTTGAGGGTTCCTCCATTCTCGATTATAATGTGTCGAGCTATTAATAAACAATTAGCGGGGAAAGAGGTCGCACTCGGGGGTGAAAGTCGAAACATCACGATCCTTCCAACGGTAGTAAGGGTAGACGAGGATGGATCGGCCCCAATCTTGTTTTGCAATTTCAATCGCAATGAGGCGAAGGTAAAAAAGGGATTGGAAATAGAAGCCGAGACGAAATTTGAAGAAAAAGGCATACCGTATGTTAACGAAATTACTTCGGACGACGTAGAACTATGGCCCGAAAAACCGCCGGAAGAAACTCTTCTCTCCCTTTTTGATTTTGGAAATGTCCCCACGGAAGCTTTAGACGAAATGAAGTTGCTCATTTCAGAATTTTCGGACATATTTATGTATGGTAAAAACTCCCTGGGCTGCACGAACATTGTTAAACATTCCATTGAGGTAGATGACGTCAGACCGATCAAAAAACCGCCATATCGCGTTCCACACTCCCAGCGGACTGCCTTAGACAACTCCATCCGAGAAATGCTTGAGCAAGACATTATATCACATTCCACTAGCCCTTGGTCCGCTCCCATCATATTAGTTAAAAAAAAGATACCTGCCGGGGAACCCGTCCAATACCGCCCATGCATTGATTTCCGTGCATTGAATAGTGTGACTAAAAAGGAGGTATTCCCATTGCCTAATATAGATGAGACATTCGATCAGCTGGGAGGCTCGTGTTATTACTCTTTAATGGATTTGTGCAGTGGCTACTGGCAGGTGGAGATGGATGAAGATAGCAAGAAATATACCGCCTTCAGCACTCCACACGGCCATTTTGAGTGCAATAGAATGAGCTTTGGATTAGCCAATGCACCCTCCACCTTCATGCGCCTCATGACTAAAGTGTTAGATGGACTTATAAATCACGGATGTGTCTGCTACCTAGACGACATTCTCAAATATGATCGCACTTGGGAAGAGCACATCACGGGGTTACGCGAAATTTTTTCTAGGCTTAGAAAAGCCAATCTAAAACTCAAACCTAGGAAATGCTCCTTTTTTCAGAAAAGTGTTAAATTTTTAGGACATGTTCTTTCATGCAATGGATTTCAACCTGACGAGGAGAAAATCGAGGTCCTTCAAAAATTCCCAAAGCCAGTTAATGTTCAAACCATTCAGTCTTTCCTCGGTCTTGTGGGTTACTACCGAAAATTTATCCCAAATTTTGCTAAGATGTCCAAACCTCTAACCAAGTTAATCCGGAAAGATGCACAGTTCGTTTGGGGAGAGGAACAGCAGCAGGCTTTCGAACAGTTAAGACGTTGCATTAGCTCTCAACCCCTCCTCAAGTTCCCTGATTTTTCCAGGCCATTTACCCTCACTACTGATGCTTCCATTTACGCTCTCGGGAGCATCTTGTCTCAAGAGTTTGAGGACGGCGAACACCCCGTCGCGTGTGCCAGTCGGCAATTGCGCAAAGCAGAGACATCTTATTCGGCTACAGAGTTAGAGTGTCTCGCTGTAGTTGAAGGCATAAGGAAATTCCGAGTGTACCTTCTAGGGCAACGGTTTACTCTTTGTACGGACCACAAACCTCTGAAATGGCTATTAACACTCAAAGAACCGAAACCAAGACTAGCGCGATGGGTTATGGAGTTGAGCGAGTATTCATTTGACATCCAATACCGACCAGGAAAAGACATCTCTCACAGTGATGCGCTCTCGAGAATACCTCTTCCGATACATTCCATTGTTACGGATGATTTGCAGCCTATCTGGGAAAAAGAAAGAATAGCAAAAGAGCAATCCCGATGCCCAGAGCTGAAAGAATTCCACAACCTCGCAAGAAAAAACGACCCGCAGTTCTTTTACGATGACCATCATGTCCTTTATCGAGTTAATTTTAGCTCGATTAGCCCCCAGTTCGCAGTCTGTGCTCCTAAGTCTATGAGAAACTATATCTTAAAGCGATGCCATGACACACCCCTAGCTGGTCACTGTGGATTTGATAAAACGCTGGAAATGGTGCAAAGGCACTTCCACTGGGATCACTGCTATTCGGATACACGTGCTTATATTCAAAATTGTTTAGACTGTAAGAAACGCAAAGGGCAGGCGCCACCAATTCCAATACAGCCAGTCACCGAAGCCACATACCCCTTAGAAAAATTAGCGTTGGACATAGTGGGTCCACTCCCACCATCACGAAAGGGCAACCGATATATCCTTACTTGCCAGGATTACTTCACACGATACCCAGAGGCAGTAGCAATCCCAGATCAGAGGGCTGATACAGTCGCACGCGCTTTCGTTGAGGTCGTAATTTGCCGACATGGAGCCCCAAAATATCTCCTTACAGATAGAGGGACAAATTTCACCTCTAACTTGATGAAAGAAGTGTGCCGCAAACTGAGAATCGAGTCGATATTCACCTCGCCATATAATCCAGCCGCAAACGGAAAGCTGGAGCGGGCCCATCAGTCCTTTGCGAACGTTATCTCTCACTACGTAGCACAAGACCACAAGGACTGGGACGAACAACTTCATTTCGCATTGTTCGTTTACCGAAATACGAGGCATCGTATAACAGGTTTCAGCCCGGCTTATCTAATGCACGGCCGAGAGTTGTCATTACCTTGGGAAGATGATTTATCGCCCGTCATGGCTCCAACTGAAGCCGGAATTAACTTCGCTGAGGAGCTTCAATACCGTTTACAAATGGCCCACGCGCAAGCGAAAGAGTGGAATAGGGAATTAACAGAGAGAGAACGCAATCGATGCAACAAAGATCGAACACTACCGGCAATTGGAGTGGGACAGTTGGTTCTCCTGCGCAATATGGCTCCGAGTGCAGGTCAATCCAAAAAGCTCGCATCTCGATGGATTGGACCGTACAAAATTATTAAAGTTAGGAGTGCAGTAACAATGGACATAGAAAACATAAGAACTGGTCGTGTTTCCACTGCTCATTTGAGAAACCTTCTTCCCTTACCTCCTGATCCGGAACCTATTCCTCCACCTAAAGCTCTGACAGAGGATTGTTCGGGAGACCCTCCTCACCCGCAACAGTCCAAATCATTCCTCCCCGACGCTCCTCCCGAGGAGCCTGTTGCACCCAGTCCTACCCCCCAGAGCCACAACGAACCTTCATCATCAGTGGGCCCTTCCCCCGCCGAAGAACAATTAACTTCTCCCAGCCACCCGTACAACCTGCGACCCCTTCCCGGCCGTTTTAGCCGGCAATAATGGCCCCCATTTCCATAAAGACGGCGCCAAAAAGAACTGCAATCACACCACAGATCGACACAAGATACAACAAGGATGCTGACGGACCGAGATTGACCGGTCCCATCACTCCGAGAGCCGCCTACCGGGGACGCGGACGTCATCGCGGGAGCGGATCGGTCTACTTGTGCCGGAAGGAACGGTTACGACTGGGACTGCTCCGGGACGAAAAGGAAATCAGCCTCATTCGGAAAACAATGTCTTCGGATGAAGATTGGTGGTTGAATTGTGGTGCAGCGTGTTGCATTTGGAAAGAATTTCAAATTAAATAAAGCGACGGAACCCCTGTGCCGTGAGAAAAGTGTGGTGGAAGATTGGGAAAGTAGAAATATGTTACGGAAAGGAGATTGGTAGAAAATGATAAACTGTACCAAGACAATATGAAAGAGTATAGCTTAGCTATATGAAAAATATGTTTTTAATCATTATTTTATATTTTACAAGTGTTCACCATTTCTATTCCTTTTTTTTTTCATTTTACTCTTTTTAATGGCAAAAGATGCATTCGAGGGTTTCTCGAAAATTACCGAATAATTTCAACCTTCGGTGGCCGTAATGCAAAATGTAAATATTGTGTCCTATGGGGTATTAATCTTTGTTTTTTCTAAAAGTACATATACTTATGCTCTTGTTTTGTATGCTTGACATTGTATGCTTGACAGTACGGAGTCGGTATCCTCCCTCCTACCCTCCCCCCCCCATACCTAACTGCTGCCGGGGTGATGTTGTGGGTGGGTGGCTATTCGCTCCCACGGACGGCCAAAGCGCCACTGGCGTACCGTTGACCAGGCAGGGTTTTCCCCATTGCCAGGGAATCCCTTTGGGTGAACCCAAAGGGGCGTCCCTTGAGCCGCCGGGGAGTTCCCAGGATCCCACCCCCGCAAAACAATGCACCTGTGGGGAAGGGCTGCAGGTCATCGTACTCCTCCTGCCCAAGGCCAGGACGTCAAGAGCTCCCGGGCAGTTCTGAGAAACCTTGTGACGTCGGGAGGAACCGGAAAAAAGGGGCTAGCGCCCGGACCTGGGCAGATTGTCAGGGGCAGCAGACGAGGTTGGCTGGCTGAGAGGAGACTGCGGACGCGGATCTACGGCCTGTGTCGCGAATCGCGACACCACGATCTCCTACTCCTGGCTCTGGGCTTCCCTTCCCTTCCCGTACCGATCTCCGTCGGCAGAGTAAGTGCATACACCCAATAAATTACTAATCGGCCAATTCTGTGTTCCTTCCTTCCCCTTCATGACACGACGACACTGCCCTAACTGTCGGCTCGATTTTTCATTGCCAATCAATTGGCTGAAATTTGGGAAATATATTTTCGAAAGCCTCCACTATAGTTTGAATTATTAAAAAATGAGGGGTGGCCACGTTGGTTTTCTCTGCTAGTAAATCGCAAGGTTCCAAGTGATTGGAGAACGGCTGAAGTAACACCAATATTTAAAAACGGAGACTAGGAGGGACATAGCTATTACCAATCTATTTCTCTCACATCCATTTCGTGCAAGGTCATGAAACATATAGCTGCTAGTTCGATTGTGATACTGCACCTCGAAAGTCAGGAGAGATTAGTGAAAAATCAGCACGGTTTCCGAAAGGATAAATTCTGCGAGACACAACTTGCGCTTTTTTCATGATATTCTTATATCGGGAGAGAGCAATGTTCCAGTGGCCGCGATATTTCCAGATTTATCGTAACAGGGGATCGGGATGGCGCTGACTAACGTACAGGCTTCCCACCGAGAGATTCCGGGTTCAAATCCTGTAAACAACAAAATATTTTTCAGTGGCGTCCCGATGCCTACTTGAGGTGCTTTGTGGAGAGCACTTATGGTGAGTACGACGTCCGTCGGATGGGACGTTAAACTGCGAACCCCCCTGGCGCCTTTAGACAAGAGTAGGCTAACACCGACGCCGGGTTTCTCTCCATCGTTCTTTTTTCAATCCATCCCTAACGACGCAAATGATCTCAGCTGTCGGACACCTCCCATAAAAACTTCCACTCAGGTCGTAACACTGACAAATAATTAAGGAAAATAGAAGAAAGCAGCGTGCCGTTGAAAATGCTGTTGCCTCGTGTTGACCTCTGCTCATTAGCGGCAATTTCATGACGCCACTTCCATTAAATATGAATAAGAATAACTCTTTAACTTTTAGCTAAATGATCGAAGAATTTGAAACAAGTGGCCTTGTGAATGGTAAACTCTGAAGGATGAAATAAAGCGGATTGCTCAAGGAAGAAATTTATCTCGGGAGGAAGGAATTAATTATCTCCGACTGCAACAGGTGTGATAAATATATTGCTCCACAGTAGGTGCATTTTCGGTGAGTCTGGAGGCCGAAGCACTTCCCTCGAAACACTTCCCTGCGACTGGCGGCGAAAGGGGGCGCTATCCACCCACCCCACGTCACCACGGATGGAAGTCATGCAGCTGCTGTGAGTGATGCCCAGTAGAACTTATGAATGAATCTGCTCCTCAAATATTTTCTATTTATTTCCGCGTTAGTCATTCTATTTTGTGACCACATCAACAGTCGCATTGTACAGCTTACCCTGCTCGGCATTCATTTGAATCATAAAATATGAATGACTGATAAAAAATCACCTTGTAGCGCCCCTCTTTTGAATTCGTTAAAACTCATGCGACAAAATAACAGTAATTGAATACATTATATCTTCTCATAAGGAATAACATTTAGAAAATATCAGATATTCAAATCCACTTGACTTTTAATAGGACACACACACCACGAAGTGATTTGTGTACGTATAATGGCAAGTATGAGTAATGGACTAACTAATGTACATAAAGGCAAAATTATATTTTATTTTGATGTTGAAATGTAAAAATGGGGAAAAAATAGAGGACGAATACTTCAATAAAAATTATATGATGTGCGAGTATGCAATGAAAATGGGAAATGCCAATTGTAGCCTCGAATAGACACTTGGACGTTACCCTTACTCACGACCTCTCCTGGGTGAAACAAATACAGGGAATTGAGGAACTAGGTTTGTCAACGCTATGCCATATAGAGTAGTTTGCCTAAATTATTGTAGCAGCTAGGCTGGGAATCACTCAACGGAGCGAAGGTTAAATTACAGATTAAAACCTCTTGCTTAATTTGGATGGGCGTCTCTTCAGCGATGATGTTGAAAATGCATTATTAGCCCATCATACTAGGGCAGGAGAGGGGATTGTGTTAAACAGATTTAAGACGCCATTTTTTTCACGAACGATAAGGAATCAGGAAAATAGCATCCTACCACACTAGGGGGAAAAGTATTTTCCTTGTTTCACTGTACTTAGCCTAGTGATGTCTTTATTTCATCTAGATTTAGTGTCCGTCTCGTTACCTAAAGGCCGTCTCGTACCCATAGAGAAGTGTATCTCACTTAGATTCTGTAGAAAATGTACATGTAGTAATCATTATATACATTATTCGAATAATTAAAATATGAATAAATACATAAACAATTAAATAAATTCACACACACCCACACAGTATCTAACAATTCAGAATAACTGAACTTTTTGATGTAGCTTGCCTGGTGCGTGATCACCCGCAGGCACTTATCCTAGCGGTGACATGTGGACGAGATGAAGCTTCGACACAAGAGATTGGAGAAAACTGGAGCACCTTTAAAAATGGAGAGGCGGCAAGAGAGGAGCAGAGAGGCAATGCACCGACCCAGGGTGCTTTCGAATCGCCACATTTCAACTTAACCAGTCATTCACCGCCCGCACTCGGTGCCTCCCCGCCGGCGTCTCCTCCCAATAACACTGGAATGTATGTTTGGGCACAGCACGGCCTCATCCCCTTCACTCCCTCTTTCCCGCAACCATTCCGGTCAGCTGAGTCAAAGAATTGCGAGGGATTACTCCCCGGGTTTTTCATTATTTTTTATGAGTCTTCGTCATCGGTCTCGCACACAAAACAAGGTTCAGGAATGGCCAAGGTTAGATAAAAATGCGGTAATTTTTTTACGGTCCTGATAAAGATGACCTTGTTGAGTCTCAAGCTAATGTCAGCACGGAAAATTCTTCCAAAATGACCGCCCCCACGATCCGATGACAGAGACTATTTCTCGCGAGAAACCCCTCCCATTAAATGTAAGAAAATTATCCATTTACTTCAGTTCCATGCCGTCAGGCTGACTAAATGGTTATCGGTGGGAACTAAAAATTCGTCGGGAAGAAAGGACTCGTGGAATCTGATCCATTAATGCATTCCCATTCCATTATCTGACGACTACCTGTGTTCTTTATCGAACATCTCAATGTTATCCCGGTCAATTTTCTCTTCAATCGATACCTATTTGGAATTAATCTTGCTTGAGATGAAATACCTTCACTTTTCTCTCAATGGTATATGGCAATGATTTTGCTTACATTCTTCCACAGAGATCCTGCGTGATGGTAGAGTACTACTGGCTATCCAATAATACGTTGACCATTGCGCCAAAGAACAGAGTCAATTTTCTTACACATTTATTATTTGTCAGCACCAGGTTCGTGGTTCAATTCTAGTGTACGACAGGGAATAACCGCTGTCAGTTCCACGGTCATCTAACCGGGTTCACGGTGATTCTGGAATGTTTTCGTAGCATTCCGGATTCCCCGTGAAATATGAAATAAGGGAAATGGGAGCGCTTGAATTTGCCGAAAGAGTCCGCGGGATAAGAACCGGCCTCGGCCATCAAAATGGACCCAGTCAGGTCGAAAGAAGGGAATTCATAGTGTTGATGGATTACGTCACAAAAGGGAAAAGCCAAGGCCGTTTGCATGGCCGATGGCGGGGAGAGGGCTCACCTGCTGCGGGCCACTTACACCCAATGGGATCGCGTTCTGCCTGTTCTACCTGGCCATGAAAACTTGGTTTAAACTTCGTAGAATATGACTCATTGTTCTCAGAAGTTGATTTTCGCATTCAAAGGCATTTGAAAATGTTATGGCGAGATTAACAATGAAATTTTAATTTCAGTACGATAGGGATGCTGCGAAAGGAGAGACATTTAACCTATGAAGCAATGATTTACTTATGCAAGATACTGGGCAGAAAAAATACTAATTGAAGACTAGATTCCGTTGTGGCAGTGGTCTACCCGTTTATCAGTTAGAAGTCCGGCATTTTCTACTGCTAAGTCTCGCCTAACCATAAAAGAGGAAACAGATGAACAAAATGCGTACATATCACTCTCTCCAGCGTCAATAATCCATTTCCACTACGCACAGCGTCCATTCATTTTTTCCAGTCCTCTTTGAATTTCCTGCAACGACTTGCGTTTTCCTCCTACTATATCCAGTACCATTTCCTTTATTTTCCCATTTCCCTATGAAATTGTTATTAACGAGGGAGTCCGTCTTTTTTTCAGCAAAGGTATTTTAAATATAATGCTAAATACTTCGTTATTTTTAAATTGCGGGATTATAAAACTCACGGACTAAAGCCTTGACGTGGTGGAAGGTTTGTGCGTTCCGATGACCTCTAGAGCTGAGCTGGCGGGATTAATGATAATTACTCCTGGTAGGGTCACCCATGCCAGATGGGTCGAAGGTTAGGAGCCAGACGAATGGTAGTGCGCGCAGCGTCTGTTCCTCAGTGAGGCGGCTGCAAAGGCGTCCGGCCGCAGTGGGGCGGCCATTAAGTGATGGTGTGACGTGAAAAGCACTCCTGAGGAAGGCAACGGGAAACCACCTCAATTGCCATTCCCTTGGAAAATGAGTCCTGGCAACTAATCGCCAGTGTGTCGTTACCGACAGCGGGAGAGACGAGACCTCCGCGGTCGCATTCTCCAGAAATCCTTGCAAAGGAAAAGCGACGGCAGGAGCACAGAAGAGGACCGGATTAGTAAGAATGGGGACTTGGAATGTTAGGATGATGTTAAGGAAGGGAAAATTTAAGAAAATAAAGTGGAAAATGGAAAGAGGAAATAGAGATAGGGAAAAAGAGTCCATGAGGCATGGCATTAATGTAGAACAATAGGATTGGGAGAATCTTAGTAAACATAGATCGAGCGAATGATAGAATATTTTTATTAGAAATAAAAGCGGATTCAATACACTTGGTCATTTTTCATGGTTAGAACACAAAATCGCGGGTGTTCCTGGAGATAAATATTTGATAGAAATGGGGGATTGGAAAGAGACGGTGGGCAGAGATGGTGATGAGGTAGGGGATTAATGTTTATATACAAGGAATGACCGCGGGGAGAGAGCAAAAGAGTTGGAGACGGGGAGTAAACATTAAATGGTTTAGACACCACAAAAGGCCTAGGCTTACATGAAAATACCTGTATATTCAGGAACATAGATTTAGGAACAGTGTGATTAATTCGCAGTTTCCCGGGAGCGGATGCGGACTCTGATCGTGATTTATACTACAGGAACTGTTTATAGGAAAAGCATAAGAAATCCATAGATTACGGTCAAGTTCATTAAGAAAAGGGATGAGAGGAGGAAATGGGAGTACGTAAATACAGAGTTAGGTGGAGGGTACAGAGTAAAACTACAAAGATTAAAAATAAATTGAGACGGGAAACAAATAAAGCAAAAGAAGTATCGTGGAAACGCAGTGCAAGGATATGGAAAGATTGCAGAGAAATTGATGCGATACACAGTAAGATTAAACCACCATCGGGAAGTAAGAAGGGAAGATGTGTGTTAACAGTTAGACATAAGTTGGGGAAAATACTAGTTGAACCAAGAAAGATCCAAGAGAGATGGAAGGAATATCTAGAAGAATGTATGGTAAAGAGCTTAGGGTAACTACGTTAGACATAGAAAAGGAGCATGACGTAGAGAAAGATAGGTTATTTCCAGGCATACTCGACGATGAAATAGAAAGGGCGTTAAGGGAGATGAAAGCAAATAAGACCGTGTGGGTAGACAACATTCCTGTGGAACTGTTGAAATGTTTAGGAAAATGTGGGAAGAAGAGACTATGTGCACTAATTCGTAGCATCTGTGAGAAAGGAATTCGACCAGGAGACTTTTTGAGACCAGTGTTGGTTCCTGTACCGAAAAAGGTAAAGACCACATCTTGCTGCATCCTAAGGTACAATTATCTGTTATAATTAAGTATATGTGCAAGCATGCTTGTGGAGTGAAGGGAGGTAAACGTGTATTTGCATGCGTGTAAAATGATAGGATGTTTCTATGAATGTATGCACTATTGTGGATTTGGGTTTGCATGCATGTGTTAGCTCTGAATGCGGTTTTTCTTTTTTCCTTTTTTTGGGTGGTGACATAACACCTCCCGCCACACGCGCTTTCGGCGGTTTGCGGGGTATTATGTAGATGTAGATGTGAGGACCTGTACGTGTCTCAGATTGCTCAAGTGCGAGCGAAGGATGGAGTGTCCAGATGGGCAGTGCTAGGAAGAAGAGCAAGGCACCGTGTGTTAGCTAGAGTCCATCTAAGACCTAACTTAACCGGTAGATGACCAATAATATTTAGAAAACCTTCACTCAAAGGTATTTATAATGCTTCAGTACGTGCAGCTGCGGCTCTAACCAACCGTTTTTTTCAGAAGGGTTTTATAAGCGGAGCAGAATCACACACTGACGAAAAGTTTTCGGATTTTACACCGATTACCGTTGAAGGAGAGCGATGTTTCGATGACTGAGTCCGCTATGCTCTTCAGCAAGAATTATCTATGCAGCTAAAACTCATCTATTTGAAGGCAATGGCGGAGTAAGCCATTGAAACCTAGCTGTCCTTCAACGCGTTACACGATATGAAATCCGAGAAATCTTCGAGAATTCCGTTCATCGGAAAACCTTGTATCCTAGGCAAAGTTACGATACACGCTCACTTGCAGATGTAAGCTGCTGCATAAATGTATGGAGCGGTGGTTTCTGGGACTTTGGTTCAAAGGTGGAATTTCTCCAACTCCAGAGCCCGAGTGTGTTCGGGTTGATCAACATTTGCCATCACCGAGTTTATTTGCCATTCAACCTGTCTGAGCGCTTTAAAAAATAGGGTTGATACGTGATTTCTAAAGTCTTACACCTGCTTCCCACACCAAAATTACTGGCTTCAAAGATGTGAAGTTCGTACTGTCGAGTGAGAACACCATATTACTCAGAAAAGATGAGAAAAAGTTATTATTGCCTGTGCTAGAGAGTGAATTTAAATGTCTTCAAAGTTGTTTTGGAGGGCATACATGTATATGGAGCAAAACTCTTGCCCGTTGACGTCTCAGTATCCCTCCTGAATATTTCAGCCAGAAATTTCGACAAATATACCTGTAGCTTTGCTGTCGACAAGCAAATACATACTGGGAGGGGAACTAGGAAGGCACTGGTCAAAGTAAAAAGCCTAGTCTTCTCTTCCGTCTCCGCGAAGGTTTTCGGAGTAGTGTGTAGATGCAGAAGAACCCTGGACCTTGGCCAATAACCGACTAAACGCCGTCTATCCACTAGACAACCCACTTCCACGGGTTCCACACCAACCGAGAAATAGTAGCTTTTATGGGAGGGGACCGACAGCTGAGGTCATTTGCGCGATTAGGGATGGACAGGAGAGGGGTGAAGGGTGGAGGATGGAGGGAAACCCGGCGTCGGCATTGGCCCACTCTCTTAACGAAAGGCGCCGAGTGGTCCGCAGATTAACGTGCCATCCGACGGACGGTGTACTCACTCGAAGTGCCCTCCTCAAAGCACCTCAAGTAGGGATCGGGACACCACTGAAAAATATCTACCATCTCCAGGATTCAATCCCGGGCCATCTCGGTGGGAAGCCGGTACAGTAGCCACCACACCATCCCGATCCCCACGCCACCCGAATAGGGTGCAAATTCAGATAAATGGTTCATGTTTCCCATGATGAGAACTTGATTGACCAATTCATAAACCTTCCACAATGACAGAGTTAATGGATGGATTCCCAGCACCGTGGGACACCTTAATTAAGAGCGGAGGCTCGCAGGAATTAATCGTGTGCCGCGATGTTATCGTGACGGCACACATTGTATTGCGGACGGGGGTTCAGTGGGAGGGGTTGGTGAGAGTGACTTCCTCCACCGGCACCCTCCCCGCCCCCCAAACATCACCTCGCCGCCTCCCCCCCCGTATCCGTTCATCTCGCCTCATTCTCGCTCGATCGATAGGCACATGTGGACGAGACCACACGCACGTGTGAGGGAGGAGGCGCTGTGAAGTACGGCGCGGGGGGGTGGAGGGGGTTGGGGGAGAGGAAGGTGAGTGCAAGGGGGGGGCAGTTCGCAATAATGGGTCACGTGTCCCTGGGCCAGAGCCTCCGTCCCATTTCGCATCGGAGGGGTGTTTTCGAAGGGGGTTTTGGGTTACCAGGGCGCAGCGAGTGGGGGCCATCCCAAGGGGGATGCTGCATTTGAGGGGAGGGAATGCTGGCGCAGTGGCGACGGAATAGATAGAGCGCAGGGGGCGGGAGATTGGCCAGAACATCCATGAGAACACAGGGGCGGGGCCGAAGGGGAAAGATGCGAGAGTTCTGCTGCTTGTTTTCAATCCGTCGAAAGACTAACACTCAAGTCTCCAACCTGAAGGTCAGTTTAGTCGGAAAAGGTAGGGGGCTCCTGGTATTCAGCCATATGGGGGGGGGGGGCATTCCACGGTTACGCGTAGTAATGGACCCTGCCTTGCAGCTTCCCATAGGACTCTGGCATCCGTAAAATCCCACAGGGAAAGCATTGAAATTCTCGACACCTGAAATCCGAAGAAGGTTGAGAAAATGGGAGGACATAGTGATGCATGACATGATGGAACGTTGAAAGGTGGGTGGGGTGGAAGGCAATAGGCAGGCGGGTGAGAATGAGGAAGGCTCAAGCGTGCACGGATGATGAGGCGGTATGAAAAATCTGTTAATGAAAGTTTCCACTCATAAATTAAACTCGGGCACTCTTGAGCTTCCCTGAAAGGGACCGGAGTTAAAGTGTATCGATTCTTTGGTAAACATTATTGATGGTTTCCGTCGTAACTTTATGGAATCGATTCATATTGGAAATGAATAAATAGTAACTTTGTGATTTCACAGATCCTGTGGAATCACAAAGTTACTAATTTTCATTTCCAATGGTAAATAGTAATATTATTTGGTAATCTGCCAGTTAAGGCAGGTTATCGATGGACACCACTACCAACCCAACATATTACTCTACAAGGGACTCCTCTCTTTCTCCCTATACTTCCTCCCTTCATCCTGTCCAACATCCTGATCCTAATTCCAGGAAACTGCGGGAGACGCCACGACAGTAACTTTTAACGGAGTCATCCGCTTCATGTGCGTAAAATCCCGGAGTGTCGGAGGACGCCTCGATAGGTCGAATGGCTAAAGCACTCGGCCGGACATCGAGGGTTCCGGGTTCGAATCCCGGTCAAGACGAATAATTTTCACTCCCTGAAATTATTACATCCCAATCCTATTTCCGCCCCTTCTCTTGTCTGATATTCTCCCCTCTCACCACAGTCTTCGACATGCCACTGCCGATCAATGCGCCTTGCATCCATTATAACCTGTGATCAATATTGCAGCAGGAATTCATTTGAGACTAGTGGCAGCTGAAATCTTATTGATGGATCTCAGGCAAAAATATATGCCATAAGGACTCTATTGAGCGCGACTTAGTGCTTTTGCTTCCTGCTTCCGAAATTACGAAGAGCTAACGTCCTTCGGATGACAAACATTTGATCTCTCCGACTGATTCAGTTATCGACGACTATCTTTTTTGTAAAATCTAGACGAGGGCTTCGTAGATGTGTCGCTAGAGAGCGCTGCAATGCGTAGATGCGGAGTTCATATCGTAGATGATCGAGCAACCTGATGCATTAACTAAAGAAAAGTGGAACTGGTGTTAAGGTGGCTTACGAGAGCCGCTTGAAAGCCGTGTGGCGCCGTCAATAGCGAGGGAAGCCTTGCATTCTGAAATGCACCACGAAAGAAAAACAATATCCATTAATTGCGAAAAAACAGCTTTAAACCAAGAGTCTCTATCGTTTGGGACGGCGCGTTGCCGAAGATGCACAGTGCATTAAGAAAACGATGAAGGTTGTGGCAAAGGAAAAGGGACGATTAAATAACTTAAGCCATCGAAATGGGAATGTGCAGGAAATGCGTAAAATGTGGATGCGTAGGAAATATGTGAAGGATAAGGAAGTAAATAGGCAATTAGATCTCATCCACATGTACACAATACGCCGCAAGGCGCCGTAAGGGCGTGTGGCGGGGCTTTTTGGGTCACCATCCGTAAAAGAATAAAACCATAAGCGAAACCAAAAAAATTCATCCAAATCTTCACTCACAGAGGCGAATGCGAAATTTATGCGAAAAACCTTTTTAACTTATAAACATGCAAATACATGCACTTTCAACTAACATACACATGCACCTACGAATTTACCTGATATCTACGCAGCGTTAAATCCTGTCCTGACTTGTAAATGTCTTTACGATTTCTATAATTACTTCGACTTCTTACTATTATGATTCATGATTTGAACATGGCGAAAGAACAGAAATTTTAAAAGAGTATTTTTATCTATCTGTACTGGAATCTATCTCCATTATCTTATCTTTGCGGTGTACTCAACTCCCATAGGGCGGGGCCATAATAATTCCCTTTCAAGAGATTTCAAGGTAAGGATAAGGAAATGTATGAAGATGATGAATTTATATGTCATTTGGCCGACATTTTTAACAGATCGTTATTATTTTGTTTAAGTTTTTTGCTGGCTAATCAATTGCAGAGAATAATATGGCAAGAGCAATTACAAAAACAAGAACAGCAGATGGTTCAAGCAACGGAATGACAACAGGGGTCGACAAACACCGAAGCACATGGTTATTTCGCGTAATCTACTGATCAGAATAGGTTCTCGATGGATTCACTGCTTAAGCGCTGCTGCATTTCTCAGCCCCACCAGACACGACATTAAATGAATACTATAAACCCCGGATAGTAATTGACATTCTTCAAATATCCAGCCTCCATTCATTCCATCCAACGTGTCTTTAGTACCACTGAGCACCCTGCGTACTTCACGGCCCACGCATCGGAATATTCAACAATTACCAAATGGAAGTTCTAAACCACAGAAAGTAGTTCGATTTTATAATTGGAATGATTGTACTGATGAATCATTTGAAAACCAATATGAACAAATTAATTACTATAAACTGAGTTTTAAGAATAAAAAATTTATAAAGATTATTTTACATTGAAAATGCCTCATCTTCATGAATACCATGGAAAGAAACGATTACTTCCGAGTCTTCGGGGACGCGTAATAAAAAAGTCACGAGACGAACCTTGAATAGACTGATATTTGATGAAAACGAGCGTTACAACTGCCTCAGTCCATACCGACCACATTTCTGAAAAGTGCGTCTCAGCGCCAAGGGAAGTGTTGGAGAAACATTGGTCGGTTGCCCATTGCCCGCAAATCAGGGCCGGGCGGGATGGGAAGGGAAGGGCGCTGATATCCCAGGGAAGATGCCGTTTGCTGTCCGGGGCATGCCATTGGGCCCACAGACGATGTCGATTCGAAGCGAGGGAAATGCTGGCTCCCGGTGCGGGGTCCTTCAGTCACGCGTGCTGCCCTCCCGGGGGGATTGAATGAAGTGGTGACGGGGAATGGACACTCCCTAGGGGAAGAAGGGCGAGTCCGCATGATACGAATAGTTTTTAGGCATACTAAGGACATCGCGCCGAGACCGCCAGAGTTCAAATGTGCGAAAATAAAGACACGGAAGACATTGGTCAAACTTAAACATCCCAAAGGTATAGGTAATCAATTACTGTCGGGAATAACACCGGGACGAACAAACAGTTGAAGACAGGAAGAGCGCACACAGTTTTAACGCACAGTTAATTTGAGGATAGGAAGCAGGGTCATTGGCTTGGACGTGACCATTTGCTAACTGAATAGAAAATATTTTGGGGTTGATTGTGATATGAAAAAGAGCCAAGAACCTTTTCTTCATTTCAACATTATTAAGATCAGAAATCCTTGACCGTGAAGTTTGATAAGAAAGACCTTGATATGGGTAATCTGTGACAATAGACTGTTCAATTACCGAAATTTTAACTAAAGGTGGACGAAAAATAGCATCAAAAGATGAAAAATGTTTTGGTGTGATAAACGCAAGCCGATGATTAAAATATAAATAAAAGAGAGCATTGATCAGCCCTAATTCGCACTACTAAATATTTGGAACGTAGAGCAAGAAAAAAATAAGAGGGAAGTGATGACCAAGAGTGAATTTATGGATAGCAAAGGAAGGGTTCAAAAATGCTGACTCGTGTGTTTACATGTGAGATGACAAAAAATCGACGAGTCCAATCTTTGCTGCCTGGAAATCGAAAATACACACTGCGCACACGTGTATTTTGCATCACACAACACGGACGAGAAAATATTGACTAATCATCTGCTCTAAAAATGCGGATTCTCTTTTGAAAAAGGTCAGTGACGAATTTGAATCGATAGAAGAGTGCTCAAGAAAATTTACTTTAATAAAAAAACAAAAAGATACCTCAAAAGCAAGTAGAAACGACCAAAATTTTCGGAATGTAAAACAAATTTAGAAGATATCGCATTTGATTGAAATAAAAATAAAGTGAAATTTCCGTAATCAGGCATAATGGAATAAAATTAATGAGAAGAATAGTCGGATGCGAATGTCAATTATCATTTCGGCAATTGCCTTGCGAGAGATTGAGACTACGGCGCGGGATTGGAGTGATCGTGGGCAGGAGTACCGGGGAAGGGAGCAGCAAACGAGTGGCCTCGAGAGAACGGGTGCCCGCGTCAGCCGCCACAGGGTCATCACCACCTGGCCCTCGCCCCCGAAAGATCGAGAGCAGTCTCCAGGCAAACTCAACGGAAACCCTCCGCGCACTCTTATCCACGCGCCATCCGCGAAGGAAGAGCCGAACTTGGCCGAGGTCACGGCCACCCTCCGCCTCCGTTCTCCTGCAATCTTTTCGCATTGAGTCGCCGCCGCATCCTGATGACCTTCCCATTCACACATCTGTGCCGACGGATGCCCGCAGTGCCGAATGACTGACTCGCTCTCATTTCAGGAGACGCGCATGCGCCGTCCTCGCTCCGACGAATCCCTGGGCACCAGAAGGCCACTTCCTTTGGGCAAATCAGTTGACAGGCTGACGAATTACGAAGATTACGTTGGCGCTTATACTCTGGGGGTAAATATTGATCCATTCCTCCTCGAAAATGAATCATATCTTACATATTATTCCTTTCAATTCACTTACAAACTTCAAACTAATTTGAGCGGAAAATGCAAATTGACCGTAGCTTCCCCATTTCAAATGTTATCATTGTTTCTGCATGCTGGAGAAGTGTCGTTCAATCAAAATCCACCTCTGGGCATCGATTACCATGGCATTCGATCGGAGTTATTGGCGTTCGGGCGCACTGTTCCTCGGGGGGAGGTTTGCCCCCGTCCCAGTGTACTCCCGCCCACTCGGGCAGCGGACATCCTCACTCCCCCCCCCCTGCGACAGATAATTAAAGCAAATGGCCTCAAGGCACGAGAGGGGTCGGGGTCCCCCCGCCCCCCAAAGGCCTCACCTGTTGCCGAGAGGGCTTCGGGGAGAGGGAGGGGATGGATGGGCGCCACTGCTTCTGGCGCCGGCGCCGGAGGCAGTAGCGCTCGCTTCTCCCGGGACATTCTCTGCCCGGAGACGACTCTGAGCCGGAGGGAAGAGAGATAGCCGCGGGCGCGAATCGCCCTCGGCTTCCTCAAAGATGTTCACCTCCATTAATCCCGGCCAACTCTTGGGCCCTAGCGCTTTCAAAGAGGAAGCTTCTCCGTCGCGCGAAACCTCCAACGGCGCCGCCGAGGACGCCGATATTGATGACACTCGATGAAAATATGGGAGAGTGGACACGATTGACCTCATGGAACGGGACGGGAAAATGGAGAGGAATGCAAAGGTGGAAGACTGGAACTGGAGAATGGGAAAACAGGGAATGCGAGGGGAAATATCGAGAAAGGTCAGCACACTCGGATCAGGAGCTCATTCTGATATTAGCGCGGAGGCACATGTGTACAGTGGTATACGCCCATGATGGGGTATATTCCCTCGGCCATTGCCCCTGGCACACACACCGATCGCAATCGCTCCCCAGGGGGGGCGTCATCCTTAAAGGGGCGACGACCTCGATTCGGGAAAACGAAACAGAAGAGAGAAGTCGAAGAGTTCCGAGTAGGGAAGGAAATAATGAAAGGGGGCGGACGAAGAGAGGGGTGGCCTTGGCATTTGCTATTCACCGGGAGGGGGGCGCCTGTAGGGGTGGTGGGGGGATGCAGGAAGGTGTGGGTTATGACCGCGGCGAAAAGAAGGACCAGCCTCTCATTTTTGGCGCAAATGAAAGGGATTGGGCCGCACGGAGTCCGAGCGGAAGGGAGATGGGAGCAGGGGGGGAGAGTGGGGGGGGATGGGAGCACTAGTGTCGACTTCGGATGGCAGACTCGAGGGATGTGGCAGAGAGTTGAGTGCCTTGCTTGTTTTCATAAATGTCACAAGGCCGAGGAAGGGTGCCACACTGCCAGGGCCGTCGACCAATGGAGAGATACGTAGAGCTTTTCTTCATTGTGCGTCATGCGTATAAAAGAAACGAAATTCATACTTGCAAACCGCATCACTCGGTGGAACTACAACGGGGAAGAAGAAGATAAAAAGAAGGAAATAGTTCCCTTCCACAGAAATTGAAACCGCATATGAACATGGATCGCCGCATATTCAGCGACTATCCATTTTCTAACTAGGGAGTGCATTGCTCGTTATAGTGACCCACGGGCGATTACGAGTCTCTTTACTCACGTACGCATTCCCACTGTTCTGTTCGCATGCAATGGCGGGGTCGACAACTGGGGATATCAAAACAGGGATCGGCGAAATGGGAAATGAGTGCAAAAATACATTTTCCCAAAGGATTTCCGAATTTTCATCATGCACTTGAGGTGAGTGACGTCTCCACTGTTGTCATGACCTCTCTATTTTGGCATACGTATGACCAAGTGTTGTTGTCCTTTCATTTCGGATGTTGGGTAGCACGGATAAAGATAAACGCACCAAGTCCAATCGACGAAAGTCGAGGAGTTCAAGCAATTCCCGGTCACCCGTGGCGTCCGCATGGGCAAACTGCCAGTTGGAAAAATGGAATCCGACCCCATGGACAGGAGGTAATCGGCATTTCGACATTCACGTGAATTATTCTTCTCGGCCTGATATGCGGAAATAAAAAGAAGACACTCGTTTACAAATGCATCCTTCGAAGCGCCCACCCCTTCCCACTGTGCGTGCAACATCTAATCACTGCAACTCCAATGGGATTTGTGCGACTTGAAAATACGCGGTGTGACGTCAGCGCGGATCGGAGTGCGTATCGGGCCTTTGCCCGCTCGATTGGGGGGGAGGGGAGTCCATCGCTGGACCAATCCTCTCCACGAACGGATGGAGGAAGGAAAAGCGACCGGTGGGTGAGGTTGCGCGCGTTGATATCAGCGAGGAAGTGCCTTGTGATTGGAGAGGGCGCCTCCTCGCCAATCAGCTCCGATTTTTAATTGAGATCCCGTCATCAGAAATCCCTCGGTTGTATGTCGGGTCTCGTTTTGGTTTCTTTATTATCCGTCGAATTTCGGGCTCGAGAGCCCCAGCACGGGAGGACAGCGAGGTCACGCCGGGCAGAGGTGACTTTGGGGCACGCGCGCGACGAGTGGCGGAAAACCTGCAACGCGCCCTCCCTCGAGCCGCCTTTCCACGCTGCCCTCGGGAAATTAAAATTTCGGGATTCATGTCGGAGGGAGAGGGAGATCTGAATGGTCATTCTCAACCAAGGTTAAAAAAAGGAACACCAAGAATAATTTAATCGTAAAATATATTATTTGTTTGAGACCCCATCAAAATATATTTTTTCGCGTGTCCCCCTCCTACGCCGTGACGACTCGATGCTTCCAAGATTTGTAAGGCATCACTCGAGACCACCTTCCGAAGAATTTTCAGCGAAATCCGCCCTCATTTCCTACGAACCAGTACTCATTTTATAATCTAAAATTTAATATTAACATCGCTTACATGCTTCTAGGAATCCCATTTACGATAGATTTTATGCAACAAAATTCTTCCATAGTTGCTTTCTTTTCAGAACTATATATAGTACTTCTATTATATTTATTTTATTTCTGCGGAGAAAATAGTTATTTATAGTAAAGGCAACAAACCTTAGCCACATTGTGGCTCTAGTGCCATATCGGTTGAATCCATATGTGAGTAGTGTCCAGTAGACCCGTGCCGAGTAGCGCAAGGCTCAATTTATTTATCTAATTACCATGCTATAAGTTAATGTCGAAGGAAAATTAAAAATCGGCGCACAAGAGACGATAATACAGGTACGATAATACCTGTAGTTCTCATCAAGTAGATATCTGTGTCTTTAAAAATGGAGACTAATTTGAAGGCACTAGTTCCGGCTGAAATATATTTTATTACTAAGTGAAAAAAATCGGCTTTTGTTATATGCACAAGTATCATTTTTTATTAGCAAGATCAAAGCCACAGAGCAAAAAATAAACATTTCCCAAGACTGAAACGATATCTTTTGGAGGTGAAATGCTCAGATTAATCAACGCTATTATTTTCTCGTGCCCAAAAAAGTCACGCGTCGTCCACAGATTGAGCAAACCTTGGGCGAGTCCAAATAGAGTCGAGAAAGGTGACCTTCACGCTTCGATTTCGTGGAGTACTACTGACACTTGGTTTTGTTTCTAACTCTAAAAATACAGGTGCGGCCACTTTCTCCTCACTGATCACTGCAAACGAAAATCCACACAAACCCCGAATTTGAACGTGAAACTTAAGTGTTAACAGTGGGTTTGCAGGCGCATACATTAGGACGGATAATTGAAGGCGTCGAAGGATGCCCATATGAGAAGCTCTGTCGAACTCACACTCCCAGGTTCGATTCCCGTGAGTAGTGGATCCACCATTGCACTCCATGGATGGAGAGGGAGAACTTAGGAGTTGGAAATGAGCGCCCGTTGGCCGGGACGGGCAGTTTGCTCATGCGCAGTAGCATTCCGGCCCACGAGTCCTTTTTCTACGTCTCTCCCCACCCTCTCTGCTTCTTCGACAGCGCTTCGATATTTTTATTCGAAATCCTCGTGAGCATTCCCCCGGAGCCTCACGCAAGCACAGCGCACGGCGCAAAGAACGGTGCAAACCGATACGTGTGTCAGCGCGCATTAGAACGTTACATTAAATTATTTTTCTGATGACTAATCTTCGGGGACTTTTGCAACTGGTCATATTTTTTTCCAAATATCATTTGCGGAAATAAAATGTTTCATCAAATTCCAACGCTTTTCCTTTTGGAAAGCACGACTGATTCAGCTGAAATCAAGAGTTGAGGGAATTACGGCGTCAGAAAAACAAACACGACGAACGATGCCTCTAAGAGGATACCGCATCTATTCGCAGGCAAATGGATGCGAATCGCGCGCGGCTCTTTAATACATTCGCTCCACGGGTGACCCCTTGTATTTCTTCCCAATTTTTGTCCGTCATCACCTCTTCATACAAAGGCCTGGCCTTCAGTTGGGCTCTTTCCATCATTCTTTGGCCCGGTATGTCTTCCAGGGGTCTAATCTGACCCCGTTCCTAGGGTTTGGCCCCCTTTACTTCGCGGGTCTCTCCACTTCCCGCCGGGGGATGGGGTGCTTTTCGTGGCGATTCTCAGGCGAGCATCTCTGAACAGACTTTACCTCTCTTCATCACGCGCCAGCACCCTAAGAATGGTGCTAGTACCCGGTTGCGCACCGTCGCGGCCGGGTGGAGCTCCGTCCGTCCTGTTTCTAGGAGTTCAATAAACAACAGACGGGAGCTGTAGGAATGCAGTCCGGTCCATTTGGTGCGACCAGCAGTCACGGCGAATCAGAATCTTTCACGTGCAACCCCGGGCATCTACCGAACTTGAACTCGGCACACACACACGTTTCAGGTATTCTTCGAAATAGAACCGTCAGAAGGTGACCGATAACCTCCTCGAGCGACACAAACGAGAAGGCCACGGCGAGGAAGTACGTAAAAGAGTCGTGCGCCGTTGCCCCAATTTCATTTGGCTCCGCGGCACGTAGCAACGGGGTCAATCTGCCGCCCGAGGGGACGAAGTTGAGGCGCGGATTGCGGCGCCTGCCCTCGGATCGATAGGCGGGCGGGCGCCCACGCCAATGGCCTTCCCCTTTAATCCCGCTTAATCATATCCCGCGTGCTCCATTATGCACGCCACCAGCACCCCGCGAAATGACCGCGCGGTGCACACGCGGCGGGCGTCTCCGGCTCGAGGCCACAGACGGGCTGACCCCTTCCCTCCCCCCCTCCACCGCCACCCCTTGGTAACCATGCCAACGGAGCTGAAAGATGACGTTCGCAAGGTCTCGGCTCGGGTCGTGCCGGCAGAGCGGAAACGGAAAACTGGTCCAGAGCGATACGATCGGGAGAGGGGGCGGGGCAGGGTGGGGGAAGCAAGTTCGCCTCGCTTATACGTGGGCAATTATGGATTTATTCATTCATTCACGGCTCGCCTTGGAAGGTGAGCTCTGAGAGCGCGAGCTAGTCGGCGTATTTTGATGGAGACGTTTGTACAACAACGAAATCATTCTCTTTTGCAGAGGATTCGAGGTCTCGGAAACGTCGCCAAGTGTCTTTAGCTTTGGCGTCACCATAGGGAAAGAGCGTCGGCATGTGCCTCATCCACTGGATCCAAAATTTCTGACAAAACAATAGCCCAATACTGGCTCCATTTTTAGACATTAAGGAAATGTCATGTATTTAACCTTTAATCCTGCGTGAACTGTCAAGCATGCCTCGCGGAATATGTATATGGCTCGACTATTGTGCAAGGCTCATTGTGCTTTCCCAGCAAACTACACTCCCCTTTACATCCGTAAACAAGTTTCAAT
The DNA here is from genome assembly GCA_037158775.1 of Hetaerina titia. Classification (NCBI taxonomy): domain Eukaryota; kingdom Metazoa; phylum Arthropoda; class Insecta; order Odonata; family Calopterygidae; genus Hetaerina; species Hetaerina titia. Next base: position 101,428,303 of record CM073775.1, read on the forward strand.
TCCGAAGTGCACAATACGCGTCCGGACAATCTCTGTTTAGTAAAGGGCCTTAAAACCTCACATTCCAATGATACCATTTTCTGCAGCACACTCGACCAGCAGGTGTCGGGGAGGGATTTCATCTTGCGTAAAAAAAGAGCAAGTGGGTCAAGGGAAGTGCTTTCGCATGATCCTCCTCGATCTTTCGGCTTCCTCCACTCTTATGACACCTCACTGATTAAGGTCATACGGGGAAATTAAAGGGTTCCCCGTCCAACAGATCCCACTCCTGACCATCGCCAGCCATTCTAGCTGCTCGTCTCAGCGCAGCATTCAAATATTCAGCAGTAAACTGAGAGGAATCGGATTCCGATTTTCCAAGAGCATCCTCCTTTGCCACAGACTCGGCTTCCTGATTTCGATTCCGGGATGCGCGGGATTCCCATTCCGACCCCCCCTCTCACTTGGGGCCAGCGGGTGGATGCGATGACAACAGCCGTTACTGCTTTCGATTCCCAGGAAAGCAATCTAATGGGCAAACAATTTCGCCGTGACAAATTTGCAGATGGGATTTAGCTTGGCTGCGATAGTGCCTCCGTTCGTTCGTAGATGACACGGCATGTAGCGCAAATAGCTTGATTTAGACACATCCGTTTACGCTAGGATAAAGCCCGGGAGGTGTTGTAAATATCGCTGAAACAGGCATTCTGGTATTTTGCAACGGTGGTCATGGTCTCCCGAGTGCTTGGAATGCAAGAATTCGTCCCCTCATGGCTGTGGATGATTCATGCGACACACACACACTGCTGTGTCTCGGAAACCCAACCCTTCTCAAGTTAAAGATTCAATCTCTTGCACAAGCTGGATGCAGGTGTCTTCAGCGATGATGTCGAAAATGTGTTATTGTACTCTTATGTCTACGGCAGGAGAGCTCACGGGAGTAAGATTAGGGAGATGGGTCGAGAGACGAATCCCAAGCGAAGTAAAGTAAGAAGTAAACTAAAGCTTCCAAGACTATTCTATGCTGCACCAAATGGATCATGAGCGGTCGGCACCCCATTTCCTATAACTCAGAACCCTGAGCATGTTTAAAAGATGCTCTAGAACGTGAAGATAAACGGTGATCGCTCTTCCTTTTTCAGTTCCTCAGTATCGTTTGATTTCATTCATGCTGGTGTGGGCAACGTCACCCAAAACATATTTATATATTCCCATAGTCATATTCAATACAATCGGCACCCTAATTTCTGGGTAGTCACAGTGATAAAAACATAATATTAGAGTCAAGACAGGAACCTCTCCTTATTTTAAATTGCTTTCTGCACACTACCCAACCCCCACGAATTCCCTCCATCGATGTCACATTCATTTCATAATGTAACATTCTCCATTCAATTCCATCCGAGGCTTCTAAAATTCCTCGCCTTGAGATCACCTCCCCGACCACGGTCAACATTTAGGTCCTTTCTCCTCCTCTCTCCATTCACCCCTTTCTCTCATCTCGGGTGATTCCTCTCTCACCCACTGCTTCAACGAGACCACTTCAATGCTTACTTCATTCGGGTGCACACCCAGTTCACATTCCTTGGTGCCATCTCCACCGCTAACACTCTTCTCCTGCACCCCACGCCTCTGCACTCATCCTAATTCTGATTCCCCTCCCGCCGCTTCCATCCCATAAAAGCTGCGAGGCGTGGCGTGTTATTCGTGCACCATCATTTCTGCTGCCGAGGACAAACATTCATATATTCCTCATACCACCACCGACAACCACTGCCACTTTCGCGTGCGCCTTTTCATCTGCATATCTATTCTAGCATCATGCATGGACCTTTGCCAAGCACCGTGCAGCAAAATACAGGATCGGTCACTCGTTCGATCGTTTCATCGTCATCCAGCCATTCTCCCCATCATAATTACCAACCACCCACGTGCTTTTGTTTTGAGGGCATTTTCCCTCACTTCCACTCTCGGGGAATCATCCAGGGGCACAACAGCGAGGTCTCCAAGCGAAAGGGTTTGCTTCGAGGATTTCTAAAAAAACGTCTGAATTTCCGGTTGATGAAAGGGGTCGGGAGGTTCTCCCCGTCCTGCACGGACTGGAGTCACGAAGGGCCCTCGAACCTCGGTCTCATCTCAGGGAAACCTAGGACACCGCATGGAGGAGGGGACGAAAACAAACTGGCTGCTTTATTTTTCGCCGCACTCTCACCTCCGAGCCCAATCTACCCAATCGAAATTCAAGTAAATACTAATTACTACTGAAACTAGCAATTGCGAATAATTCGTCCTAGAACGCGGCATTTACAGTGGAAGTGCAAGTGGCAGGCTGACAAGTAATGCACACATGCTTGTAGAACACAAACAAAAACAAATAGCAAGATCGGGCAAAAGGAACAATTCTTAATTTTACAATCATATATTTATTCTTCAACATTGTCACCCAATAAGGCTAACACGTTTCTCCCAATGTGTAATAGGTTTTTTCATTCCGTCACTGAAAAACTCTTCCGACTTTTCTCGAATCCAGGACTTGACAACTGCCTTCACCTCATCGTCCGAGGTGTAATGATTACCCTTGAGGTGTCCCTTGAGTTGAGGAACAAAAGAAAAATCGCCAGGCGCAAGATCGGGGGAATAAGGAGGGTGTGGAATCGGTTAAAATTTCAGGTTTCGCAGAGCCTCTCCAGTTGCGTGTGAGGTGTGTGGACGATCGTTGTCATGTTGCAAGATTATTGGCACCAGACTGCCTATAGCACGTCAAACTCCATCAATATGGGTTGCGATTCGCTTTTGAATGATTCGCTGGTCATTTTGAATCAAATTTTCGACGAGTTTGCGATTTTTATCGTTTGTGGCAGTGATCGCACGTCCGCTGCTTGTTTAATCAACAATTATGGCTTCTCCAGGCTCGCAACCACGAATTTTGACTAACCATCGATTTACGGTAGGCCTATCAACAGTATCGTCACCATAAACAGCCTTCAAACGACGATGAATCTCAGTAGGAGTCGCTTTTTAAGTCACGCTGCTAAACTCGTGTTGACGTAGCACTAGAACACGTCTCCATACTTCCGCTTTTCAGATTACACTAGATGAATGGAACGACCTCAAACCTGCGCATGCGTGTTTATGGGGGATGTTACTTCCACATGCCACAAGGAATGCTTCTGAAGGTCAATTTTGTTTGTCGTCTAAAGGCATGTGTGCATTGGTTTTCAGCCTACCCTCGTAGCACGGTATGACGGCCTCAGCATTTCTCGATAATCCTCGCGCAGCCAAATCCAAACCCTTACGAGAAGAAAAATAAAAATACTCCGTGAAGATTTCACAGCTCTGAAAGTTTCACATAGCTTAAGCTTCCGCAATCAACTTAAAATTCAAAACCACTAAAGAATTGCAAACAACAGAAAATACTTGCGCGTGAGCCAAAAGATTTTAGGATGTTGATATGGTCAATGATGTACTGAATGCCAATATTATCCATGAAAATTTCTGGCTAAAGCAAAATCATCATTTGAAAAAAATCAAGGAATCTATTAATAGTTATCACTTGACGGCGTCAGACTTACTGCATGAAAGAATTTCCACTAATCTTTCCTAAAAGCTGCTGATTCTATAACGCTACGAACACGAATACTTGAATAACGACGATCAGTGACCGCTTCGGAGGGAAGTCAAGATGCATGCAAGAATGTACGCACCGTTCAAATCGTAAGAGCATTGCCAAATTAAAGGCGAGGAAAATTGCGGATTGCCAAAGGAAACTAATTCTCAAGTAAAAGAAGAGTATTACGTGCTGGATTAATCGCAAATATTTTGCAAATGGAGCAGGAGGAACACCTGCGATGTGGGAAGCAAGGGAGAGACAGCGATCGGAAAAGCAAACTGAACAACTTTCTATCACAAGGAAAGAATGCCAAAAGCAAACAGCATTTGCGCAAACATGAGGGAACGGTGGGCAAAAAGCTGGTTTTCGCGGCGACAGAAGAAAACAATCAGCAGATGGGCGAGAAGATGAGGAGAATTGATTCAAGCGAAGAATTATGAAAATAAAATCGATGGTCAGAGAATTAAGAGCGTTTGATGGCGGGTTGGAAGGGATATCCGGGGAGCAGACATTCAAGTGAAAAGGTAACTATGCACACTATGGATCAATGGAGAAGGGCCCAAAGGAAGAAATGGAGGAGTTCGAAGGGAGGCCAAGGCGGAGAGGCGAGGTGTGATGTTTCGAGAAAAAGATGATATTTCAAATCAATCCATTCTACAATAAATCTCCCTGATTTTACGTACGCGATCTAATCTACCATAGCAAGTGGGGGCCTGTAATATGTCTTTAACATCTTCAGAAAAGTAACCTGCCTCAAATTTACTAAGTGAATTTAATATGTTTGTAAGCCCACGATCAACTAGTGTCTCCCATTCTAGTTATTTAATAGTTCCGTGACACTAATACTTTCTTCATTACAACTTTTCACAAACCTAGCTGCTCATCGTTGCACTCGATCCAGCTTTCAACATTTAGCCTACTTCATGAGGATCTTATACGCTTGCAGCATACTCAACTAACGAGAAGTAACAAAGCTCCTAGACCCTCTCATTAAAATTGCCAAGTAGTCTTTCCATGAATCCTAACTTTTTATTATCCATTCCGCAAATTTCACGAATGTGTTTACCTTAAGACATGGGGGTCTATGGCCTAAGCCACGTTATCTCCACCATTCAAACGAGCCCATTGGCGGACAACCTGCTTTGCTTTCCGTGCCTACCTGTGTCCATGACGGGGGGCGAGCAGTTCACAGCGGCGGCGGTCAGCTGTCGCATAGGGATCCTTCTTGACCGTGTGGGGTTTTCAAATTGGCGGTGACCGCGTGCACACCCGCACTCACAACAGGAGCCCGACGTTGGAGCGATGCACGAGCTGAGAGTGCACGCGACAGTCGACGCGTGCGAAATCACTCGCGCGAGACGGTGCCGCGCTCACCCGAAATCATATCACTCCGCAATCCGTGACGTCAGGTGGAAATACAAGGAGAGAATTTTTCACGTGCGCGCGATAACTCGGAATTCTCGAAACTTAGAACCGGTTCCCGGCGGTTGGAGCCCGCGTTCCCCGGTGACGCGACGGCCCGCTCGATCGGCGACGAAGGCTGTTTGTCTGATCTGGGCTGCAGGACAGGAAGGGGCTGACGAGGACCCGCACCCTGCCACCCCCTACTCGGTCGACGCTCCCAAGGCCGAATGTGTGTCGAGACCCCTCTTCCCGTGGTTCTTTGGGATTCCATCACCCGAGGGCGCCCACCGTCGTACTTACGTATTTGTGAAAAGTTGCTGTGATCAAGATAGCAGTGTCACAAGACCATTGAAAGAATCAGGATGGGAGCCACTAGTTGACCATAGGCTTAAATACATATTAAATTTACTGCGTAAATTGGAGGCAGGTTACTTATCTGAGGATGTTAAGGACAAATTACAGGCCCCCACTTACTATGGTAGATTAAATCACGTGCGTAAAATCAGGGAGATTAATTGTAGAACGGATTGATTTAAAATGTCATTTTTTCCTCGAAACATCAGAGATAAAAAAGCAGCGAAATTGGTAGTGCATATATAGTATTTGTAGATATTATGCATGTTATTTTTGACTTTTAATGTACCCATCTTTTTAACCGTTCCACAGCATGATTTGAATAGATGTATCCTCTTATTGAATATTGTGTCACGTAAGTACTTAATTCGTTTGATTAACAATTTTTGAGTGCATGATCAAACTAATATTTGTAAAGAGGTGACATTATTGGGATTGTACAAGAAAGACTGGTAACCGAATACCCCTTTCGCTTTGAATTACCCGACACACTCAGATTTCCCCATTATTTCCACAAATAAACGGAGGAAAAGGCTTGTCGTCCACGGGGTCTGCCAATTCCGAGGCCGGCCGATGGAGGGGGGGTCGTCCGATGCCAGCGTTGCCTCGCGCCCTCCTTTCCTCGTTTCTAATTCCCATCGCCAGGTGGCGGCTGGAGCGGCAAGGGAAACAGCCCTGTTTGCTCGCAGGAGTGCTGAATTAGCGGGATCCTGACAAGGGCGTGGCTTGAATGAAGTCATGGGGGCAAACAATGCCGCATATCATTTTACGAGCGCCTTAGAGTTGGGAAATGATAGCAAAGGCAATAAAAAAAACACGGTGGGACTCGGATAAACCCTCCCCCGCCCCTCCTCCCCAATTCCTCTCTTTACTTGTCCTTCCCATCAGCCCTTCCCAAAACTGAAACGAATTGCGTCACGGTGGATTACTCCTGAAACACAACCCCTCCGCGGCTGGGGATCCCCCCGCGTCTGCTCAGGAGACGCGGTGTTTTGCCACGAGACTCGCGGCCCTTTATGCTCTTCGCCTCTCCGCTAACTCGACCTAATCCCACGCCTCTCGTCACATCCACAGACAGCCATCTTCGGACGCCACAGATAACCCACGTTTCCCGATAAAACATTCATTGCTTCGTCTGGCCGCTGAAATTCGACAGAAGACCATTGCGTGGAACGAAGTCTTGAACGCATGCCACATAGTAAAACCTTCGGGTCATTTGGGCGGCGCAAAGATCCAACCGCTAAGATTTTTAATATCGAGACTTACGAGGAAGGAATCTGAAGCCGGCGCTCTCAGAAATTTCTCGCAACGATGGAGAAGACATTGAGTCTGCGCGAGCGTTCCCTTCACGAATCCCCATTTTGGGAACTCCGCTCTCATGGCTTCCTCCACCGTCCCTGCTACGCACGACCGAAGGCCAACACCGGGCCCCATCCCATCCCAACTCGTCTCTCATCCCGGTCGAGGCGAATGCTCGTTTACACTCTGCAATCGTTGCATTGTAATCTAATGAATTTAAACATTCTGCAATTCATGGGCAGAGATGCCGCTGGCAAACATTTGCCTTCGTGGTGACACTGGCGTCATTTGGGCCATACACTCAATCTGATAGCCCAGAATCATCCAAACATAATACCGAAGAACACAATTTCACAAATATATTTTAAATCATTAAGGTAAAACTTATTCCTTTGCCAATTTTATTGAAATTAAAATATTAGTTGTAACTTACTTCATCTATCCTTTCTTCTTCTTCCTCTGTTAGGAATAACAATATTTATCCTTTTATTCTGAAACCATAAATTTCAGACTTTAATTCTTAATATATGAGACATGCTTAAGAATGTCCATAATCAACGTGCAAGTTTCAATCTAAATCAAATGGGGAATGGAAATTACCCTCCGAGAGATACACTCGAATTGCTTCTACACTAAGTTATGAAAATTTTCATTTTCTGGATACTCTACAAGTTCATGAAACTTCCAAGGCCAAAGTATGTTCACACAAGAGAACCATGAGGTGAGAGTTACCTATTAAAGGTAATCAACCGGTTAAGGTAGAATCTGGATGGACACAAGCTACGAACAATTTCCATGCCTCTCCTTAAAAAACAAACCAACATCCTACTCTACAACAAGTCCCTCTTCATCTCTGTGTACTTCTTTCCTCCCTTCATCCCGTCCAACATCCCTATCCTATTCCTGCCTTTTCCTCGTTTGCCCAACAGTCTCCCCTCTATTACAATCTTCAACATCCCACTGCCGATCAATACGCCCTTCATCCATTTTTCCTGCCTCCATAGGATTTCTCCCAACAAACCCCTGTCCTCCCCCACTTCCTCGTTTGTTTTCCTTGCTGTCCACTTAATCTTCTCCATTCTTCTCCAAATTTAGCTGAAATTAAAAAAAAAATTGAGAAGCGAGGAAATCATAAAAACCTTGCGTAGAAATAAATACGAATTATCATAACAAGTGAAATTGAATGGAAACATTTGCACGCTGAGGCGCCTTGAACGAAAGCATTTTTAAAACCACGATGGCAGAATACACTGCAATCAATGGTAAGGCAACTGTATCATCGCACGATACAGTGAATGACGAGTGACAGTCCATCAGCTAGCACGAACAGCGAATTTCATCACGGACAGCTTCAACAGGAATATGGCGGTTTCTGGGGCCTTCTTCGACCTCAGTAAGGCGTTCGATCGCGTCTGGCATCCGGCTCTCCCGTTGAAGATGAGACGACTCCATTTCCCAACTTGGATTGCACGGATGGTTCACTCCTACTTGAGAGAAAGACCACCGTGCAGTGGCTCGGGGCGGATTCTGGGGTGCGTCGGATCTCCTCCGGCGTGCCTCAGGGATCTGTCCTCGGGCCACTGCTTTACAACATCTACTCCCACGACATTCCAACTCGTCGTGGGAACCTCGAGATCCTGTCTCTTTATGCCGAAGATACGGTCCTCCTGTGCTGTTCCTGGCAGAGAGTGACTGCGGTGCGAAGACTGCAGAGCGCTGTGGCGGATCTCTTAGAATGGTACCGTCGATGGCGCTTTGTTTTTAACGCACAGAAGACGAAGGCGATCATCTTCCATCCGGGAAGTGGTCGGCCACCAGGAGTGAACCTAACTGTGAATGGAGTCGCCCTACCGTGGGAATCCGAAGTTACCTACCTCGGAGTGCTGATGGACCGGAAACTCCTTTGTAACGCCCAAGCGCTTCGTGTACGTACAAAGGCATTCGCGGCGCTTAGTCGGCTCCGGCCGATTATCCGCCCGCCGGTCCTGAGTATGGGCACGAAGCGTAGACTGTGCCAAGCGTGCGTGCTGCCTGTGATCACGTACGCTGCTTCGGTATGGTCAGGAGTGTCGCGAACGAGCCGCGCTCAAATTCAAGTGGTGCAGAATTCTGCTCTTCGTGGCATCATGGGACGCAACAGTTATGCCAGCGTTACTGAGCTGCACAAGGACGGGAAGCTGGAACCCCTGGACGTCCTTCTCCCTAGAATCTCTGGAAAATTCTTCAGAAAAAGCGGAAGTAAACCTCTTCCGCCGGGTTGGCGACATAAGGGTCTGGCCATGGGACCGCTACAAGCGCCCCATAGCATCCCAAGACGCACAAGACACCCTTCCGGCAAAGAAGAAGCCAAGGCTGCTCTGAGCAGGAAGAAATCGAACGCCTGGCAACGCAGAAGAACTCTTCCCGCTTAGTAGCCTTGGAGGCTGGAAAGGCGCAGTGTAAGGGTTACGCAAGAGCCCTTCAGTGTTGCTGCCCCTCATGGTTCACCGCCAATCTATTATTGGCCCTTCCACCTCATCTTCTTGATCAGCTGAAGTTCGGAGCGGGCGGATACTGATGTCCGGTAGTCTTGCAAGAAAAGCAAGCTCGAATGCGCGGAGCTACGGCGCGCACTGTCAACGTAGATGACCTGACAGAGCTGTCGACAGGGAGTGAACATCGCTGCAGTCAGATTGACTGGTCCCCACCGTTTCAATACCTGACAGCACCTTTATAATTGCCCATGATCGTTCCACCAGAGGGTTGAGGCCGGGCGCGATTAACTCGAGAAGCGGAGGCAGGGTGGTAGGCGCACCACTCATTCTATTCCTCGTCGACCACACTCGCTATTTCTCACTATAATTTCCAAAGGACTCCATCCTTCTCTTTTCCCTGCAAACTGATGGGCACTTTCGTCTGGCAGTCGTCCTGGTGTGCAGTTTATCCGAAAAGCTTTAATTTTTCTCATTCAATGAGAATGCATACCTTAGTTTTCTGAAATATCAGTATTATTTGCAATTCCGACCAGGCACACCCATAATCGCGCGGCGGGTGGGCTCTTCGGGAATCGGGGCGCGTTCGGCGGGTGGAGGGAAGGGGGGCAAGTCCCCCTGTGCGGAGCGATCGGCTGAGCCTCCGGTCGCAGCATCAGGGTTGGACCACTTCCGGGCACCTCTTCGATGCGTCGGAGGCCTTCGATGCATTGGACCGCTCCCCTCCCGTTCCGCGGACTCGGCTTTTGTTAGCCTACGTCGGCTTGCTTCGCAGGTCGTACTCCCTCGTTCAGAAGCAGGTTGTGGGCATGTACTGAGATACTCTGCACGGAAAGCGACAACACTTTCGCAAATATAAGCTTTGAGTAATCTTTTCTTTTCGTTTTTCATACCTTTGTATCTCATTCTGGACTTGGAGCGTCATCGTCCGCAGATATTCGAGTCGCGTCCGCAGGAATGGACCACTCCCCACGGTGCACATGAATCAGTACGCAATGGCGCCAAGAACGGTGCCTCCTCACATCACCCCATACTATACATCGTTTATTTCGCCTCAGACAATCAATTGTGGTCGATGTCAAGCGAATCGAAAGCCCTTTTCTAGCGAGGAGGCTTGACATTTGCAACTGGCGCGAGTTGCGATAAAAACGCGTGGAGCGAAGCCATGGAACGAACACTCAACTCTATGCGGATTTTACGTAACTTTCGTCAACGAGTGAGAAATACTTGCGTTTATTCACACACAAGTGGCTCTTTGTTAATATTTCAGCCTTGTTTCCGTGACCAAGCGGTGTCCCACTCGTGAATGCACGCGAGGCATCCAGAATCCAGACAAAACCGTGCCTTATTCACTTTACACTTTCGGTAAGCCGTGAATGAACTCAGTCCCGACCACGCATGCTCCCTCTCTTCTCCGAAGGTCGACTTAATTTTAGCGATCTGCTTTTGCTGTTGTCTCAATTATTGCAAATTGCAGCAAATAAAAATAAAGCTGTATTCCAAAGCTCTTATTATGAATGCTTACTTTTTTAAATTTAAGCTTTTTTTCATAAAAGGCTTTGGAACCAAAGTTAATAATCATAGTCCTACCTCGTATATCGCTATTGCCAATAGTCTCCTGCCTTAGCTAAAACTAATTTGAAAAAATTTACTGAATGTTTAGACAAAAACCGTATTTCAAATTCTTGTCATTTAAGATGTTTGTTTCTTAAAGAAACAGAAAAGGTGCCTTAAAAACTAATTTATCAAAAGAATATTTAAAGCTCCCTCATTGCAAGCCTAAGCGTTTGAAATGAGGGATTTCGCTTTGATTTTAAAAAGGATTCCAATTCACTTGTCTCCCACCTTTCACATTGAATAACTAAAACACACTGGAATCCGTGACACTCCATTTCAATAATTTAAATGCTGGCTTTCTTTGCGATCTCCGTGATTTCAGAATAGCAATGGTGAATACAGACTTATTTAAAGTAAAGAACCACAAGGCTTGGTTTTGAGGCATTCAATTTCTAGGCGTCAATTTGTAGCAAATATCTGTCATACACTAACGTTCGCCATTAATTCAGCCGCAAACATTTGCGCCCTTATATGGCGCCATCCATGGAGTCAACAATGCCTGGCAGACATGTACGCTGGTGAGTTCGGAGTGGATTCAAGGTTCCAAAATTTACTTAAAAGTTAAGCGATTTGTGAAACTACGTTTTGGTGTCATTGGCGCAATGGCTGCTCTCACATAATCTGATTCGAATCTCTCTTTCAAGCGCATGCGCCGCGCTCCATTTATTTGAATCTCTTCATTTGCATGGAGAGGCATTGACTAAGTAATGGACGAGGAAAGGTTATGTCGGTCGCAATTATGCATATTTAATCACTCGGAAAAGAAGCGAAGGTCGCCTGGCGAGGGGTTACCTTCGGAGTAAATAGCAATCGACGCGGTCCACATCCTGGCTCGCAGTTTCTTTACTTCCCTCAGTACAGCGACATCCCTTCTTCCGATGCCTCGGGCGACACGTTTACATTCCGCGTCTCAAGAAAAGAGCAAAGAAGAATCTCGAAAACAATAGTATTTTGGTCGCCACGAGGAGAAAGAGTGTCCAAGTGATTTTTTGGCCAAACGCTAAAACTGTTTGCATCAGATACAAACAAGAAAGGGAAAGGAAAGAAGCTCACATCTACGTGGCACTCCGAAAAACACGTCCAGGATGTGTAGCAGAGGTTGATTATTGAAGACCTGACACACGGGATCCATTCATTATACGTAAAGATTTACAAATGGCTGGGAAATAAATGAGAAATTATCTAATTTAAATGACAATTTAAATCGTCGATGAGGCTCGAGGTGGGCTCACTGGAGGCAGGTTTAACTCAATGAATGCCTTAGGGAATTGTTATAGATTATTCCTCACATTAATAAAGGGCTAAAGTTCTCACGTTAATGGCAATCTTAGGCTATCTCCTTCGGGGCGAGTGCGAAAAAGACGCTTAGGGTCAATCGATGAGGCTCACGGGCAAATTTCAGTTCATTATGTTCGAAATAGGGAGGGCGCGGCAGATGCGACAGACGCCCGGAATGTCGCACCATCGGAATGGAACCCTCCAACCTGCAAGGTGAGATTGCACTCGCTGCTAAACAATGTTTGAAAAAGAAAGGCCAACAGTCGATTTGCACAGGCAGTCAGAGGAGCATTTAAGCCAAATTAGTAATTCCTATTAGTGGCTCGCCTCGGCTGCCGCGTTGCCAGAGCGACGTCAATGCTCCGATGGCGTGTGCTGAATTACACACCCGCACGGGAAACACATGCGCTCCTCCCATTGGCCGCCAGTCAGTCAGTTGTCGGCTGAGATCGCACAGTGTGGACAGGCATCCGTGGATACACCTATATTATCAGTGAGGTACGAATCAATCCATATAGAGTCTTCCTCCCTCATTTTCCTGAAAATTTCAGTAGTTCCCCAGGAATGTTGTCCACACCCACCACCTTATTTGGTTTCATCTCCCTTAATACCCTTTCTATTTCATCGTCGAGCATGTCTGGACCTGAGATATCTTCATCTAAAGCTAACAGTTACAGGCTTAACTTTGTGGAATTCCTTCATTGTGAGGGTGAAAGAAAGAGAAAAAAAACCATTGCACTTCCACACCCTTTTAATACAACACGACCATGGTTTCGATGCTGCGCATCATCATCGCGTACAATTCAACAAAATTTTTCAACTTATATAGCCAGGAGCCGTGGTGGGGAAGTTAGGGAGAGGGATTGATACAGTACCACCCCTCTCCATAACTTCCCCTACCTGGCTCCTGGCTATATAAGTTGAAAAATTTTGTTGAATTGTACCCGATGATGATGCGCAGCATCGAAACCATGGTCGTGTTGCATTAAAAGTGTGTGGAAGTCCAAAGGTTTTTTCTCTTTCTTTCACCCTCACTTTCTTCTTCTACGTCATGTTCCTTTTCTATGTCTAACCCATTCGGCCTAAGTTCTTTACCATATAGTGTTTCTATATATTCCTTCCATCTCTCTTGGATTTTTCCTGGTTCAACTATTATCTTACCCCACTTATCTTTAACTGTTAGCACATATCTTGCCTTCTTACTTCCCGATAATAACTTAACCTTACTGTATAGTGCACCAATTTCACCCTTCTTCTGTAAACTTTCCATATCCTCGCATTGCGTTTTCCACCATCCTTCTTTCGCTTTATTTGTGGACCTTCTCAATTTATTGTTTAACTCTTTGTACTTCATTTGGCCTAACTCTGTGTTTATATTCTTCAATTTTCTTATCTCATCTTTGTAATCATCACATCTGTGATCCACGGCCGATTGGGTCGAGGCCCGTAGTTGCCAGGACTCATTCTCTATAGTGTTCATCATTTTGCTCTTGGGAATGATATTTGTGGTGGTTTCCCGTTGCCTTCCTCAATAGTATTTTTAACGTGGCACCATCACTCAATGGTCGCCCCACTGGGGTCAGACGCCTTTGCAGCCGCCTCACTGAGGAACAGACGCTGCGTGGACTACCTTTCGTCTGGCTCCTAACCTTCGACCTATCTGGCATGGGTGACCCTACCAGGAGCAATTTTTATTACTCCCGCCAGCTCAGCTCTAGGGGTCATCGGAACACACAAGGCCTTCCAACACAACAAGGCTGTAGTCCATAGAAGGGATATTATTTTATGTGGAATTGGAATTCGCACATGACAGGAGAAGCTGAAATGCCGGCCGAAGTGTCATAGGGTTCTTCGGGTAATGTTTTTAGGAGGAAGTGTTAAGAGGAAAAGAGAGACAGGAGTGCAAGGATAGTGAAGGAATGAATGTGGAATGGGAGCAGTGTTGATGAAGATGAGCATGAAGGAAGTGCATTGCCCCGATTTGATGAGAGGGAAAGGGCAAGAGTTTAAACGCCCTTCGAAAGATACGTGTAATGCGGGGAAACCCGGTGTCTCGGCATTGGCCTACTTCTCTTGACGAAAGGCGCCAAGAGGTCGGCGGTTTAACGTCCCATCCGACGGACGGCGTACTCACTCAAAGTGCTCTTCACAAAGCACCGCAAGTAGAGATTAGGATACCACTGAAAATTATCTGATGCCGCCGGGATTCGAACCCGGGTCCTCTGGGTGGGAAGCCAGTCACCGATACATGAAGCAACGTCCACTACCCGATGGAGGTGAAAGAATGCGCAAGGACGCGGCGAGAGAATCGGAAGAAGTTCGTGAAACGGAGACAGTTTTTTGAAATACGCTGAATCATGATTGCTTTTAGTTTTTCCTCCATCACAGCGCCCACCAATGTGGCAATAAATGGATTGAAATGCAGCGACACAGACACACTGAAAAAAATAGACACTTGCAAAACGACACATCCTCAGCGTAGGGCGATAAATATGCACCATCGCATTTGTGTATTTGCACTCCTCCGTCCATTGGCCAAGTACATCTTAAGCACTCCTCCGTCCATTGGCCAAGTACATCTTAATAACAGCAGGGAACGCAAAAAGTCTAATGGGCAGAAAATCATATTATAAACAGCGTATGGATGTGTCAAAGGCAAAAGAGTATGCAAGGGCGGAGGAAATAGACAAAGTAAGTAAGTTTCCTGTGGTAGCCTAATATCCTATTTTTATTTTTGCCTACATGGAAAGGGATCGGCGTGAAAGGTCATGTAAATGTGGGCTTTGAGTCGATCGTTCACTTTTAGCCACGCCACTCGCGAGCAACACTCGATTTAAAAACATTACGCAAGGAAAATTCGACGGAACTTATGACTATGTGCTAAAGAAGTTAACCTTGTTCCACTTCTATTTCCAATTTCACCCTTCATCCGATCTCTTTAAGGGCTGAATTCACCCTCCCGCCATCTTTGGAAATGTACTGAATGAATACCTCCTGTCAAACGTGAACAATATCCACAGTGATTCGATGAGATTTCTAGATAGCGTGGAAAACTATGGAAACCGAAAAAAACTAAATGTTTCAAAGACATCATGTTTAATGGAGCCTTGAGTGGACAAATACCCCCCAGAAACCAATCAAACAAACAAAAAATACAATACTGCCATTTATAATCTTTTTCAGCGATTAAGTCAGGAAATTATTATGGAAATTTTCGTTCGCCATGGAAAAGTTGAATTAGCTACGAACTTTTGAATTATTTGATCAAAGCATTACTTGAACATGTCCCCACAACAAAGAAGGTCTATTGACTTGCTTTCTTCCTTCGTAAGATTCCCCGTGGCTTAGAAAATGCAAGGCTGTGCTCTCCTCCGATGTCCTTCCGTCAATGGCATTGCCTTTAAAGACTAATTCCAATGCCGGTAACGTGTTAGAATACATTTTCATTTTATTCATACTATTTTGAGAGTACGCTTAATGAGACACAATGTACTCTCCACGAACATACTAAACGCGGAAGAGAAGGCGTCACGGAGAGGACCCAACCGTGTCCGAGATGCCAAATTAGACTCAATTTACTTTTTATGGTTACTCTTCTCTTAGATTCCAGGATTTTATATCTCCGCATATTTCAATGTTTAATCCAAACCTCCATTCCTTGATGGACGCCGATACCTGGTCTCAAACGACACAGAGCAGCCCGGATGCGGATGGGGTCCTAATTTATCTGAAAATAACTCTATCGTCTGCAAATTAACTAAGTTGCTGTTGACGTGGGAACATCGGTCCATATCGCAACTGTGTGAAGAAGAATAGGGGCAACTTCGGGCAAAGGAAAATGAATGGAGAGAGAGCTTCATTCGATTGAGAGCCGTCGTGCGCATTTGAGTGGAGCTGAAGGAGGAGGAGTGAGTGAAGGATTGCGCACCGCGTGGGAAGGGGGGGGGGCGCGAAGGATTGTTTCCAAGGATGATCTTTCGCACCAAACGGGGGGTTGAGGGAAACGGGACGCCGCACCCTCCCGCGAGAGACGATATTTTGGACCTGGGCCGCAAATAAACAAACTGGAAAGTTTAAAACCAAACACACTCTCGAATCTAAGTAGTTTTCGTGGAAACAGAAATGCTCAAGCAGATGATGACAAATACGCCTCGAGAAGGGAGATTGAGGCTACTGGTGCGTAAACAGAATGGAACTGATATGTGGTGTGGTTGTGACTTGAAGGGAATACGTCGAAATAAGAGAGCATTAGCATTTGCATTTTGCACTTCTTTCCAAGAATTGCAAAAAACCGCTTGATTTGATGAAAAAATTTGGTTTGGAAAAGCCATTGTGATATTTCACGAATTTAATCTCTCAGACCTTCACTAAGCCGCGGCGACAAAATATGCAGACGCGGGTTAATTCCGTAAAATATATTAACGTCAGTTGATCCGATTA
Source organism: Hetaerina titia (assembly GCA_037158775.1). NCBI lineage: Eukaryota > Metazoa > Arthropoda > Insecta > Odonata > Calopterygidae > Hetaerina > Hetaerina titia. Next base: position 101,444,755 of record CM073775.1, read on the forward strand.
ATTTAAAATGCTCCGGGGGAAGAGGCAGTATGTTCAATATTTCGACGTTTGTGCACTCAATTCAGCCACCCTCCACTCTCCCCGGGAAAGGTGGCAGCACTGACAAAGGGACTCGGCCGAATGTCATCGGGAGATTGGCTGGTTTTCGGCTTTCTCGCCAACCTTCCGAGGAAAGCAGTTTGGTTTATCGGAAGTCAAATAATGAGAGGCACTCTCAGTATTGATCGACGATAACGAATCTTTACGCATTCGTGCCTCACGGTCAGAAACCAAAGGCGTCCCACCCACTTCGCACGAAGGTCTTGGTTTTTTACATCGTATCTCGCATGCAGGGCAGCAGTTGGCAGTTTTAAAAAAGGAACGGGCACTTTAATACATATCTACACAATACCCCACAAGGGCGTATGGCGGAGGATGTTAGGTCACTGCCTATGCGTGCAGAAATAGTAGATTATGAATCCAGTTGAATGTACGTTCACCTATCCCTGCGCAACGCCAATTATACAGCAAGGGCGTGTTCCGGAGAGCGTTAGGGAACCCACCGAGCAAGCATAAGTAATGGTTCATGAATACACTTGAACATATAGTATGTTCACTCATATCCAAATCTCATACAAATACATGCCTACAATACACCATGCATTGATTTTTGCATTTGACCACTTCATCAAATTTTAAATTCAAGGGGTTTTGACTTTTTCGGGGTCTTGGATTCTAATTACTATGATTGCGTATCGCGCGGAGAACGAATGAGTACTTGAATCTGTCTGTAAAAGTGTCTGTCTCTGTTACGTATCCCGGTGATCAAACCTACCAATAAAATTTGGTAACATAATAATTCACTCAGTGACGGATGAAAAGTCAGGAGCTGCAGCATTCTTACGATTTTTTGAGGATATTTGCAGCGAGAGAGACGGAAAGAGTTTATGGAGTCCTTCTCTCGACGCCACGCGGGATGCAATAGAAAAATACCTACCAAGTAACTTGAAAAGTGACAGGAGGGAACCTATATGGCACAATGAACATCTATACAATGCCCAGCAAGCCGCCGCGAGGGTGCGTGGCGGGGGGTTTTAGGTCACAAGCCATGCATGTACAATCCCAATCATGTCTCCTCTAAACAAATATTAGTTTGATCATGCATTAGAAAAAAGTTAATCACACGAAATAAAGCACTTTATGCAACAATATTCAATGATAGATAAATAATCGCGCCGTAACCAAAGTAAGTAGCCAAAGTAGCCAACTTCCCACCCATATTTAAAAAAAGTGAGAAAGAAGATCCGAGTAATTACCGGCCCATCTCTCTCACAACCCTATCATGCAAAATCTTAGAGCATATTATTGCAAGTTCAATCAGGAAATATCTCGATTTTCAGAATTTGCTTAAAACAAACCAGCACGGTTTCCGAAAGGATGGAACTTGCGAGACCCAACTGTCACTTCTCGATCAAGATATTTTGGGCTCGGGTGAAAATAATGTTCAGGTTGATGCTCTATTTCTAGATTTTAAAAAGACATTCGAAAAATACTTCGTAGGAAGTTGCTCCAAAAGCTAGGAAGCTACGGGATAGATGAAAGTGTATAGACTGGATCCATCCATTTATAATGGGCCTGGAGCAAAGGGTCGTAATAGACGGGGTATCATCCGACACAGTATGAGCCACATCGGGTGTCCCCCAAGGAAGTGTTATTGGTCCGCTCCTTTTATACATAAATGACCTCGGGTTTCCAGTAAACTTGGTCTACCTGCTGACAATGTCGTGATTTATAGGGAAATATCTAGTCATGAAGATAGGACATCATTGGCTAATGATCTTAATGCAATTCAAAAGTGGTGCGAGACATGAGATCTAGAATTTAATTTGAATAATTTTTTAGAGAGAGAGTTACACCCGAAAACACTTAAACCATACAGGGAGTCAACATAAAATTAGAGTCGATGAAATACTTGGGTGTTACGATAACTAAGGGCATGTACTGGGGAACACAAATTCGTGAAATTTACGGAATGGCAAATAAAAAGTTAGGATTCATAAAAAGGATACTTGGGAATTGTAATGAAAGGGTCAAGGAGCTTTCTTATTTCACTCAAGTTAGTTCCCGCCTTGAATATAGTCGCCTTTTAAAACACCATGACTTTCATGGGGAGCACATGTCAGAACAATATGCGGATCCGCTTTAAAGAGATTCGGCTTCATTAAACGGGTGGTGGGGAAATGTAATGAGAAAGTTAAACAGAGGTGTTTTTTTTTGCTCCAGTTGGACCTCATTTGGAATATGCCACAAGTAGTTGGGATACTTGGGGGAAAGTGTGGCCGAAAGAATTGGATCAAGTCCATAGAAAATCCACCAGATTCGTTACAAATTCTTACAATAAGAACACATGTGCGACAGGTCTCTTAGGGGAAATGGGCTGGGAGCCACTGGAGATGCGAAGAGAACAAGCGAGACTTAGACTTTTAGAAAGATTCAGGGCAAAATAGTTTAAAATGACAAGGAAGGAATTATTATGGCCCCTCACTATTTAGATAGATCAGACCACAAAGATAAAATAAGAGAGATAGATTCCAGTACAGATCGTACTGGATTCCAGTTCGTTTTTCATCATGTTTAAATCATTAATCATAATAATAAGAAACCAAAGTCACTAGAGAAGTATTAAAAGCATTCCATTTACTAGTCCGGACAAAATTAAACTTTGCGTAGACATGAGGTATATTCATAGGTGCATGTGTATTTTAGTTGATAGTATACGTATTTGCATGCGTGTAAGTTGCATGAGAATATACGCCTCTCTGGGTGTAGATTGGCATGAATTTGTTCGTTTTGCGAATTGCGATTTTATTCTCTTGAACAGGCAATGACTCTAAACACCCTGCCACACGCCCTAGCGGCGGTTTGCGAGGTGCTATGTTGACGTAGGATCGTCTTCAGGAAACGGGAATAGCCCACCATTCACTTGACACAGCGCATCGCGGGAGTGCCCCGACACCCCCACGATTGTCACCATGCCAGTGGCGAAATAAAAAAAGAGGTAGGGAGACGCACGAATCCCAACCCCTTTGGGAAACTCCCACCCTATGTGCACCAACGGCATTGATCCCCGCATTTCACATGCAAGGTCACCAGAGGCAGGCGACGAGATCCTCCCTCCACTAGGTCGCCCGCTCCGGGAGAGGCGGGGTGCCCCTTGACGGCCCCCCGAAGGCGCCAAGAGACGGGGGGGGGGGTGGGAACCACCAGTACTGGTCGAGACGACTGCACGGCGTGGAGCCAGCTGCCCCACGACCGCTCGCCTGCGAGGGGGCGAACTAGGGACATCTGACGGCCTCCCACGAGGTGCAGGTGGAGCGGGAAAGAGTGGAGCAGGCTTCTCGCGGAAGGGGGGGGGAATGCGGGGGACGAGGCGGCAAAGGATGGCACCAATACAGCCTCTTTCGTTCTACCGACAATAATCGACCACCTTTTAATGAGCTTTATATTTTTATATATTTTTATTATATATGTATATATATATATATATATATATGTATATATATATATATATATATATATATATATATATATATATATATATATATATATATAAAATAGATAAAAACTACGTGAATGGGCTCAGATGGCATTTGTTTGTGCTCATGAGAACTCACGGAGAACTTGTATGTTACAACGGCAAATGGCGATGGACCTCGGCCGATTTGGACGGCGCGTCGACGCAGGGAGACTCCGCTGCACAGCAAAGACTCTCGACCAAAGCGACGGACGGCTGAGGAAGCCAAGAGTATCGAGTGCAAAGTGTGTTGGTAAACAAGTCCGGGGGAGAGGGAGCGGCGGGAGGTGCTCGCTATAAATAAATACAATCCGGATTTATTTTTCCCCTCGACGCCCTCTTGTCCGTGGACCCCTCGCTTTGCTTAACACATGGGGGGACGTCTGGAGACTCCCACGGTGGAGAGGGGCGATTGGGAGAGAGGTGGGGGGGGGAGAGAGGGAGCGAGGGGAAAGCCTTTAAATGGCAACCACCGCATCCAAATAAATTCCAAATGAAGCGTAAAACATTCGGGTGGATATTTTCAGACTTTTAAAAAGTACTTGGTGTGCCTGGATTTAAAAATATGAACGCTAAATGTTTGCAATAAATGTACGAGGGTGCAAATGGAGGAAGCAGCGTTTTGTCATCCGAGGTCAAGACCTATTCAACCTTTACAAATAATAAAGACGAGGCAAGCGCAGCTTAAAAATAGGAGAGCTCACTTATTGCAATTCCTAAATCAAATGCGGTGAGATGCGTTAACGTAGGGCTAAGTGACGACTGGAAAAAACTGCAAGACACAGAAAACATAGCCATCACACTAGGTTGCAGCACCAATTCTTCCTCCTATTCCTCAAGAAAAATATATTCAAAACAATTCAAACCCACTACCACTCCTTCTTCATTTTCCGACAAAAATACGTCAACCCTCTCGTTGAATCAGGATAAGTTAATAAGTTCCACCCCCTCCCCCTTCCAAACGTCATTCCGTGGTTCGCAGGGTGTCATGTGTATGTGGTAGGATTGCGGCAGAAGTAGGCCGGTAGTAGTTGACACCCCTGCCTCACGTCCTCGCGAACGCTTGCGGAGTAGTGCGCACATATGTAAATAGAATATTTTTCATCTGTCTTTAACCTATGGCCGTCCCTCTCCAGTCACGATCAACATAAAATACCAATTTCACTCTCGATTAAATATAAACTGAACAAATAGCTTTTCCGCGCGAACATTTTAGCCTTATTATTCCGAAATCCGGTGGATACCAAATTCCGTGCAATGCCTCGGAGAAACGAATCGTCAACACCTCATCCGATTCAAGGGAAATTTGGAACACCACTTCAAACACAATAGAATGGCCAAATGCCTTATCGCCCCAACATCTTAGAGAAACCAAATATTCCAGATCTCTCGCAGGCTCACCTCTACGTCAACGACCGAGCGAACTTCGTTTCAAAATTAACGATGAATGAGTATAATATGCCGGTCCCAATGGCAACTGGATAACGCTCTCTTCTTCCGAAGCCAGTTGCTCGAATCCCAATGCATATAATTTTATCTCCCATGAAAACTTGTTCTCTGTCTCATACCGAGATAATTTCTATCATGCTACGCTACAACATCGCTACTTGCTATGTGATGAGGAAAAATGTGCTTCAAATATAGGGGCGATATCGACTCATTTAAAAAGGGCCAATTCATCATAGCGATATACTTTTTTCTCAATATATTTGGTCGCGTGCATGCCTCGAGATCGTATTTCTGATCCGAATAGCTTTGGTTGGCCGCCCCGCACGATGGCTGCTTACTCCTCAGGAATACGAATATCTCTGCACCCTTTCTTGTTTATCCTATAAGGGTAATAGTACATAATAAAGCACAGAGTAGTGCTTCCACGTTTAAGAAACAACCAAACTTCTACTTTGAAGGTCGCTGCATGGCAAATGCCCGATAATGCCGGATAAATGTGCTATTTTTATTCTAATACCCGAGGTATGACCATGTGTCGTCGACATGTATGGAAGAAACTCTGTAGTATGCCTCTATATCCAATATGGGTACTATATGATTTTGAGCATCACTACTTGGGTCAAATAAGTGACAATGATACACAATTTGAACGAAGGTCATCGTGCTATTCCGTAATGCGGTTAAAGAGAAAATTAGAACATTTTAAAAGTTGAATTTCTCAACTGAATTCTTGAATTTCAGAGCAAAATAATTGTCATTGGGATTGCCCCCCCTTAAAAAAAGAGACATTTTAATGGAAAACGAGCAAAACGTTTGGACTGCGACACGATATTTAACCGCGAAGAGTCAACGAAGAGTCCCAGACAACTATTATAGAATATTTGCACTAAGAGAAATTACTAGCTAGAATATTCGTTCGTCCATGGATTATAAATTTTCACAAAATAGAGCCTGAAAACATCGAATTCATAAAGGAAAGCAGCATTACCGAAGACTATTACATTTCTAGAGAGTTTAGATCGCAAAGAGAGCTCTTCATGAATTGGCTCAACTTAGGAATAAATGGGGATGACTTTTGGAATTAAAAAAATATTCCACTTGCTCTTACGTACGTATTTCGAATCTAAGAGGAGGAGAATCAACTCCCAGGTTTAACCGAATCCAGGCAGGGAGGCAAAGGAAATGAGGCATCATTCGATCGTACTTCCCAAACCCTGAAATACTAATTGATCAAAACGATGTTTACAAGTTGATGACCTCGGTCAGGCTGATCTCTCTCGCGGCTCTGAGATAAACACCACTCGAAGGATGCTTATGACCTGGAAGAGCAGTGCGATGGCCTGACTTTTTCGCGAACTCACGTGAGAGAGGACACCCGTCGAAAAGAGGCGTGCGTAAGAGCGGCAACAAAAAGGGGAGGGGGAACGAAGTGTCCCCCCCTTCAGACCGACCTCCTGAGAGCCCCGATGGAGGCCCTCCGGAGGGGCCACTCTCTTGGTGAGTGATCGCGCCGCACCCGCTGCCGCACCCCTGATCCGCACCGATTCTGGTCGGAGAGAGTGAGGCCACCTATCCCTATTTTAGAGCGACAACTCGTCCTCCGGCATCTTCTTGTTTAAAGTATTGCCGGGCAACCAATTTCCAATAAGGTGTTTTTAGCCATTTTTAACTTGACATAAAATATAATGCAGCAATGCAAAATTGTAAAAATCATTCGACTAGACCGGGATTCGAACTTGGATCCATCAACATCGGTTCCATCCAATCAGTTCCGAGGCGTCTTCTTACACTCCGGAATTTAGCAGAAATAATGTTTTTTTTACTTTCGACGCGGTATACCCCAAATTAAGGAAATTGGAAAAAGTTGAGGCAAGCAATAATACTGTCCAAGCTATTTAACATTTTAGATTGTTCTCCGAAGACATTGCAATTCATTAACAAAATATTGAAGGCTTCCGCTCCAACTTAATGCATACCTATAAAAATGCCGGCCAATAAAATGGTCTACTTTCGCCGATATCGTTTCAGATTACCCTCGAGTATTAACCGATAAAAATGCATTGGGATTCTTGCAGAAAGAAAATCCAAGAGAAATCTACGGAGAGACGACTGCAGTTATTCTTAGAAAATGGTGACCAAGCAAAAAAAATAGAAGGTCCACAATAGAAATGAACTATTCGAGAGGGATCGATTCATTATTACGCGACTCCGAAAGACAAGGAACGCGAGCAGACGGATCATGAGGGCGCAAACGCATCCCATTGCGTAGAAAAATAATGTTCCCGTGAAATATCGGTCAAGAGCACGCATATTCTTGAAGGAGGAGGCGGTGAATGAGGCGGGAGCGAGCAAGTGACCCAAGTCGCAGGCGAGCCCGCCTTGCCCTCAGTTCACTGGCATATTTTAGAGTAAATTTTATAGAGCCCATGGTATGGAAACCCTAGCAAATTGATTAGTTTCCAGGGTTACATATACTCTAAATTAAGAATTCGTCTGAGCATAGAGCAATATTAATCATAATTTACATCGTATTTATGAGGCGGTGAACACTTTCATCAAAATATCAAAGAAATTGCGAAAACAGCCGCAACAGCTGTGAGAGTGTCTTCGGATTGAGACCGAGATGGCAGCACTGACATTGAGAAATGATTAAAGCCAATGATTGACACAGCGGAAGTTATCTTCGTTCCAAATATTAACGCTCGCTCGAGAAGGGGCGTTACTCCCATTTAGACGATCAACTAGGAAGACACGTATTTTGCGAAGGGTTTTAAAAATTAAAATTCTATCCATCGAATCGAACACGGCGACTTTCGATCTTGACTCATTTGGCACGACATGGGTGTTTCACGAGGCACTCGCGGCACGACGGAAAAACAAAATCTCCCAATTTTCGCTCGGCGCTTGAAGGACGGGCGCGTAACGACTTTCGAAAGAGGCCCTCAGACAGAGATACGCGCAATCATCAGCCTTCAGGACCGAAAAATCAATGGTGTCGATGGACGCCGTTTGCTGATAAGTCCACGCTGCCCCCCGCGTGCTCCAACCAAGGGAAGATTTACATATACATATTCGCAAAAACATTGATTAATATTTTTAAAACACAGAAACACAAAGAAAGGCCACTCGCAGATGTAGTTTTGATGTTTCGACGGCCGTCATCATCTGAATTTGAATAATCGAAACGTCAAAACTATATATTGTTTATGTGTGTGTGTATATATACATACATACATATATATATGTACATATATACATATATATATGTACATATATACATATATATATACATATATATATATATATATATATATATACACATGCATACATACATACATACATACATACATACATATATATATACATATACATATATACATACATATATATACATATATATATATACACACACATACATATCCCTAAAATAAACATTAAAAAAGGAGGGGAAAAAATAAAGCAGGTAGAACAGTTGGCGTATCTAAAAAGTGTTTTGGACCAACACGGACAGAGCGTGTAAGGAGAAGAATTGCGCTGGGCAAAGAGGCTTTCACAAGGAGGGAGTTGATGACGGGGACGTTGAGTAAGGAGACAAAGGAAAGACTCGCCAAAACTTACGGAGCATAATAGAGGGAGGAATGTTAGGCAAACGAGGAAAGGGCAGGAACAGGATAGGGATGTTGGATGGGATGAAGTGAGGAAGGAGGTCCTCAGAAATGAAGAGGGACTTGATGTAGATTAGGTTGCTGGATTGGGTTTTGTTTGGAGTTACAAAATGTTTATTTGATAGTTGTGTCTGTCCAAAAACCTACCTTAACCGGTAGATTACCTTATGATAATAATATATACATATACACACACGAAAAGTATCCCTATCGTAATCCAAAGACAGTGACCTTGTTTTCAGGATTCGAGAACTCGAGATCTTCTGAGAGAGAAAAATAATTACATATGAATCAGGTCCACAATAAGCTTACACACAACCTACATTTATCTGAATGTAACATAGACACAACATTTGGACAAAGAGAATGTCTAAGAACATAAGACGTAATCGTTGGTAGGGTCAGTTGCAAATTTCTGAGGCTTCGCCGGATAAGTTTGTGATAATCAGACGAGCCACAAGGAAGCATGGTTGGTCGTTTTAGTCTTCATTTACGTAACTGAAAAAAGAGCGATTCCCACCCGAACGAATGCCTACTGCATTGTGAACACCGAAATGGAATGTGTAGACTCGATTAAATACCTGGGAGTTACCCTCACTCACGACCTCTCCCGGGCGAAACACATGCAGCGAAATATGTGGACAAGCTAACAAAAAATCAGGATTTATTGAAAGAGTACTTGGTAAATGTGATGAAAACAGCAAAGAGGAATGTTATCTTTCGCTGGTTAGGCCTAATTTAGAATAAGTATACTGCTAGTATATGGGAGTTGGGTTGATTGCCGAATTGGATCTCGTGCAGCGTAGAGGAGCTAGATTTGTAAAACGTTGTTATGAAAAATTGAGAAGCGTATCAACATTATTTGAGGAACTGTCCTTGGAATCACTCACGGGGAGAAGGTTAAATCATAGATCAAATCTGTTGCATAAATTGGAAGGACGTCTCTTTAGCAGTGATGTTGAAAATGTATTATTAGCCCCATCGTACTACGGTAAGAGAGATCATGTCTATAAAATTAGATAGATTAAGTGTAGAACAAATAGATTTTAGATGTCATTTTTCCACTGACGATAGGGGACCATAATAACATCGTTAGACTTCAGTACGGTCATGTTCGGGTAACAATTATTCTGGTGTGTATTCACCCCCTGCCACGCACCCTAGCGGTGGCTTGCAGGGTACATGAATAAAAAACTCACTTCTATGCTAAAATTAGTGTAATAAGATACGGAACTAATACATTTGAAACTACAATATTTTATGAAATATGTTGGTATGGCAAAATTAAAAGTTTAGGTTGTCGTACGAGCCGATATACGGAAACTATTTTTCTTCGTGCAATGCGTGCTAACGACTGGACCAACGTTACTTATTCAGAGTGTGTTAAAGGACAAACTCCTTAAAAGTACTCTAAAGTAAAATATTACCTGACATATCCAACATTTCACCGCAAAATCACAAGTTCCCGAAGTAACCGAACATGCCCTGCCGAACGCCACTGCGTTGACCGGAAAGGACCGTGGCATGTGCGCGCACTAACTCCATGACAAGTGCTTTATTGAATTTATGCACATATCCGTCGTGAAGAAACAAAACCATTGCATATTTTTAAAAGCTGGGTGGTTCATTCGCAAAAGTATACATCGTAGGAAAACAGCAATTGCTCCAAGGAATGTGCCATTTAGGCAGAGAAACCGAAAAAAGCGCTTGGCGTTTATCTCACCATAAGAAAATACTAAAAATTTCAACGGTCGATACTGAAGAGAAAGGTTTTAAAAAATATGGTCCAAATCCAAGCCTGCGAGTATGCGCATGTACTTCCTTGGCACAGCAGTCATCTACTAGTCATAATTATTTTACTTCATAGTATGAGATTATTAATGGCAGACCAGTGGCTTTTTCGCTACCTGCCCTAATGGTTTCTGACATATAGTACGTCGTGATGGTGTCCATTCCATTAGAAAATATTTAATGTAATGCAAATGGAGCTTCTTATTAAAATTTTCAATTTAGCGTCTCCTAATGCTACGAATTGGAGGTGTAGGAAGAAGTTGACGTCCACACCATCAGCATATCAATGGGCAAAAATCCACAAATATTCGCCGCTACATGGAGGAGACGTTTAAATCACGCCAATTGACGTGCCACCCACACTTTGCTGGACCGTGGAAAAACAAAGAATCTCTGAACACGTGCTGACTGCTCCGGAAAATTGCCTCGGAGGGAGATGTGGGTCGTGGTTGGCGCAGAGACGAGCGGAGGGGAAGGGTGCGGGGACGGGGGTGTGGACCGGAGGCAGTGGATGCGGTGAAAGGTCGAGGGGGGCGTGGGAGGCGGGGGAGTTTCATAACGGCGAAAAGACCAGGGCGCGCGACCCACTTTCTGGAGGAAGGTCCCAGTGGCGGGGTGCGGGGGAGGGACCGAAGACGAGGGGAGAGGGGGCCACCATAAGAGAAACGCCGAGCGGTTATAATCCGTATGGTGTCGGATATCTCCAAAAAAAGAGACTCATCGCGCTCCTTGATCGTCTCGCATAATTTGAATTGATTGTCCACAGATATCACTCCTTTTTTCACTCTCTGCCTCTCAGGAAATGCACTTCCACGGAATGGAAATGGGCGCACAGGAAGGCAGCAGTGTTTATTAGGCACCCACTGATTAAATTACCACCACAGTGATCAACCCGAAGGTTGGTTTGACCGGCAAAAGTGGTGCTCGCCCGACACTTAAATAACAGCAATGCCTTTAAGACATTCACCGTTAAAAACAGTAAATTAATAGGGGTGGCCATTTTCTTCCCCCGTGTGACCTGCGGTTTCTCAGGAAGGTTTGGAATATGGAAAATCACGTTCAGGATGACCCGAATTGGACCCGAGGTCTCCGATCGGTGGCGCTCTCTCCCAGCTTCTTTGCCGGATGACGGGAAGGAATATTTTCCGGGCACCGATCATACACAATTGGGGCACACATTACTTTCAGCGAAATACAAATTTTCCGATGACGAAAGACCCTCATCTTACTACGGTAGGAGAGATCACGTCAATAAAATTAGAGAGATATAAGTGTAGAACAGAAATATTTAAGATGTCATTTTTTCCAAGAACGATAATGCATCAGAGGAACATTGACCGACCGTGGGAAGGTCATGATCGGGTAAAAATTATTCCGATGTGTATTCCCCTCTGTCACATACCTTTTTCCTCTGCCATATCCCATTTCTTGCGGGGTACAAAAAAATACCCACGTGGATTCATTATGAGTCGGTCTCATTGCACGGGGAAAGGACCAGAAAGAAGAGATGGTGGGAAATTGTAAACGAAAGGATGCAACAGAAGTGCTCCTGCCCCATCATTTCGTGGCCTAGTTCCGAAGTGAGGTTGACATAGTGAAATAACAACTGGAGCATAGTAGCGCGAAACTAGCAAATTCACGTGATGTGAAAACTATCGAGTGAAGTCATTATAGGAACACGTCATTCGCAATCTTCAGTTTTCCACCCAAACTCTATTATGGCCACTCGCGGACGCCTAAATAGAAATATATACACAGAAAGACTTAAGAAATGCCCCCAACTCTCACTGCTAACGATTTCGAGTTAATTCGCGCACTCGTCTGGGGTGAGAAATGACTCGGGAGGCAAGACTTGACTTAACTATTGTCAAGAATCTCCAAGGGGCTGTGGATGCGTCAAATGATTGTGCGGCCGCATGCGGCAAGGTTTTCTTGATCTTGAATTCCGCACGGTTGGAAATAGGCTGTTATGCCAGATTAATAATATCTCCCCACTCTTGGTTTCGAAACAGTTACTTCTTTAAGGCCAAAACCCGAGTTGCAATTCCATGTGGTAATCTCATGCAAACCTTTCTGTTTGATAACTAGTCTACAAAAACATTGACCACCCCAAAATCAACCATTTCAGAGAGTAAAAATCATTCGCCTTGACCGGGATTCGAACCCGGATCCCTCGATATCCGGTCGGCCGGATATCGAGGGATCCGGGTTCGAATCCCGGTCAAGGCGAATGATTTTTACTCTCTGAAATGGTTGCATTATAATGCACACATAGCGGGTGACTCCGTTAAAAGTTACTGTTACAGTTTCTTGAAATTCACCCCAAAATCCACAAAATGATACAGCCTGTAGGTATGCACCACATTCACGATGGCTTTTGAAATTTGAAAGCTTGTGAAATGAATCGCACCTTTGAGACAAGGGCTTCAGGATCAAATGCATTAAAAAATAGCATAATATGGTAGAATTTCGAAAAAAAGGTTTGACCTCGGGACAATTTAACAATTGGGTGAGCCTCTAAATCATCTTCTGTTGGAAAAGCTCGAAAGAGATGAGGCCTCCAGGCTGAATTGACGTGCTTTGAAAAGAACCAACATTGCACCGTAACTGTTAGTTACTACCTATAATGATCATTCATCTTTAGTGCTGAGTTTAATATTGCGGATACATGTCAATTATTAAAGGAGCAGAGGATTATGAACATCTTTCCCAGACTTAAAACTGTATTCGTTATTAATAAAAAGTCATATTTTGAAATAGCAACCAATAAAACATAGTTAATTAAAGTTCCACGAAAGCAAAAGGACTCGTTTTTTAGAAACGCTAGTCGTGGTAAAGAATAAGATTGATCTCGGCGTAGAGGTTTCATGCATAAAAAATCTGTATATTTTTCAAATAAATTGCAAGACATCGTGCAATTATCTGAACCGAATAATAGTCCTAAAACGATTACGAACGAAATTATGACTCAATATTTTTCCATTGATCATAAGAATATAAGAATGTGATTGAGGGGAGGAAGTTTGTCAGAAGATGATGGGAGGGGGGGAGGAGTAGACATGTTGGACGGAATGAGAGGAGGAAGAAAGTGCGGCGAGGAATTGAAAAACTGCGAGATGTAATGTAGGGTGCAATAGATTAAGACGAGGCTAAAGAAAGTAGCGATGATCAATCTGTGTCCACCCAAAACCTACCTAAACGGTGGGCAAGTAATACTAATAATTAACAGTATCTTTAAAACCCAAAAACTTATAATCAATAACAAAGGATATACTGCACTGTTCTGAATTTCAGAATGAAATAGGTGTCAGTTTTAAGGTCTACATATCATGATTTGGAAAGATATAGGCCTCCAGGTGACACCTAGTCATTTAAATGTATATTTTTAACATAAATAAAGACGTTAACAGTATTATCTCACATATTATAAAATTTTAGGTGAGTCTGCTCTGTTATCTTGCGCATAACACGGTTGCATTAATCTGTCAATAAAAGTTTTGCGCGTATCGGCATAAAACGAGGTAACGCAGCAACAATAGTTGTTTACTTCTCCAAGGAATTGAAATATTTTTACAGTGTACGACAAAATGCAGTATAATCCGCAGTAACATTTAAATCAGTCAAAAACAACGCAACAACAATGAAATAATATACAAGAGCATATAGAAAAACCAAGGCACACGAATAGTGTCCCAATACTAACAGACCCATCGATCGCCATTTCAGTTAGTTTCTTAATCTTCTTCCTCTGATTTGCTGCGCCATTCGCCGCCGTTCGGTTCGCCATCATCCATTCTCACTAAGCGCACCACTCGCATTGCATGCCGTTTGCTTTTGTTGGACTACTCCTTGATTAAAGCCTTAAAGTGCAGAGAGAAGTCTGCTTTTTTGGACTACTAGGGAAAATTTAATACCTACACTCAAGAGTTGAATCAGGCATCGGTGACAATATTAAAAGGAGTTTCGCGATGAGAACCACATTTGTGTTCGAAGGCGGGTTATCCACTGGGTGGTCGAGGCGTCGGCTACTTTCCTCGTCCTCGGGGCGTCGATGAGAGGCCCGAACATCCTGCCACACCCCTCTCCCCCCCCCCCCCCCCGGTCTCTTTATCGCTTTTTGGTTTCGCCCAAAGAGCCGGATTTTCGCGAGGGTTGAAATGGGGAGAGGGGTGGGGAAGAAATGAGTGCAGGGCAAGGAATCGATGTGGGACGCGGATGCATTTCCGAAGGAAGTGGCTTCAAGAGGGAAGCGATGGATGCACCAGAGCGCGCGCGGTGGGCGAGGCAATTCAGGGAATATGCATTTCGAGAGCTCTAAGCGGGAAACAGAAGAAAAATCAATGATGCTGCCTAGAGAGGCTAAATTGTGTGGCCACGATGTTTGCGAAAACCTTTCCCAAAGTTTTTCCTTCAAGGAAGCAGAGTAAAGGTGTATTAAATCAATGGGTAATCGCCAATCTTTTTTCCGGCGAGACATGATTCTCGATATGTATGAGAATAACTCTGGGCTGGAGTTGCTGTTTTTCATTAGAAATCAGGGAAACCATTTAAATCTTTTGTCCGATGTCAATAAATCCGCTTCGTAAATGAGTATTAGGAATTGGGTGTGTTCCATAACCTGTGCAACAGCAGAATTCAGCTCTTGATTTTTTAACACTCATAACGTACTTTCCATTATCGGTCGGAAATTCAGTCCCGATCACATTAACTTTCCCTAATTCCGTAAGCCAATGACATACTATATTCATCAAGTAAGTGGGTCAGGCGTGAGTTCAAAACGTGATAACTCCAAGGCGAAGTGTAATACGGTGACTGCTACATTGGTGCTTTCCGCTCTGCTCGAAAGCCCTCATACTTGCCTCTTGTGCCTCGGGGTGCCCAAAATGGTCTGAATGACCTCAAGACTTCTGCAGGCAACCAGAAAAGCCACACATATCGCGAGATCTCAATAGGCATAAATCCCCCTAAAAGAAAACTTAAGAGCAGTCGAGGGAATAACAATGGGAAAGATGGGTGAAGCTGCCGGAAGCGACGAAGGGACGGGAAGATAACCTGTCTACATTCGTAAGCACCTTTGGATACTGGTATTAATGGAATCTTGAAACGTTATCGAGCGTATCGCCGAGTAAGGATTCGCAGCTGCAATATGCAGCAGGGGATGACGTTGGAACCCTGACAATGGAAGAGCTTCGAGGGGTGCATCGTCGAGGTACACATATTAAATAGATCAAATGTCGCCATCATTTACATGAAATCGGCGCATAACCATTGGCTATCGACTGTAGCAGCACAGATGAGGACCGAACGAGATAGAATAGGGAGTCAGAATGCTAGGACGATGTGAGCATAGGGGTATTGGAAAATATAGAGCAAGAGAGCTTAATTCGATATTTATTTATTTATTTAAACCCTGGAAACCACCGCCAGGGTGTTTAAGGGAAAATTTAACGAGCTTCGGCAGAAATTACAACACGAACTAATATCATGCAGGCTGGAAACTCACAGCGCTGACATAGACCAAACTTGGAAAAATGTTTTCAATATTACATGTGACGGGATACATATAAGTTCATTACTCTCAACAAGTCTAATACGAGAATAAGGAAAAAAATGGTGAAATAAGAAAAGCAGGAGTAGGTTGTAAGGAGACAAATAAAAATACTCTCAATTTGGAAAAGTTTTAAAAGTAATAACGAAAATCTATTAAAAGCATCGGAAGGTAAACTCGTAGACATTTGAGAACATGCGAAAAGGATTAAGTGGAAAACCTAATGCAGCTTTAAAAGCAAAATATTATAGGAATTTAGAGGACGGATTATAATAATTTTGGTGTCAGGGGAGCATCCAATTATATATTCTTTAAGAAGAGATCATGTCCATAAAATGAGAGAGATTAAGGGCAGAACATATAGATTTGGCTTTTCTTTTTATCCACGAACGATCGGGGATCAGAATTACGTTGTCCGACCGCGCCAGAGGGAGGGAGGTGGAATATTAATCATCCGCTGCCACACACCCTAGTGGTGGCTTACAGGGTACTATGTAATGTAATGAATGTTTCATTCGACGAATTGCAGGTTTTCTCGCGCTTTACTTGATTTAAATCAAGTACACTAATAGCAACAATAATTTATTTGCTTATACCAACCACAGTGGACTACACTACATTCTTCATCGTCCAGTCTAAACGCATTACTGCAATGCAAGTCGCATTGAAACCCAGCAGCACCTCCATGGAAATACCTTTTATCTCATGTGGCACACCCCGTTCATGTGTTGCGTGCTGGCCATTGGTCCAACCCATGGGGGTGGGGAGACGAAAGCAAAGGGCGGAAGGGAAGGGAGTGCTTAGGGAGGCTCGTATTCTCTAGGGATGAGCCCATCCATCCTTCCAAGGCCCCAGCATCATAGGGAACTATGCAAGGATTCAATTTTGAGCATAAAGGCAACATTCGCTATCACGAATCATCGAGTCCTGCTATTTTCTTCGATAGATAAAGAATAGTTAATGAAGTTACTCAACGTCTGGACTCTGAGAGACTCGCAACCACAACACAGCGCGATTGGTGTTCGGTCGCCCCCTTTCCACGCGGTTTTTGGTGGATCGCGGAGTGCCAGGTGCATGAGGAAATGGAGGGAATGTATGCCGAATGGCTGGTGACCTGCCACACGTCCTTTTGACGGCTCGCGGAGCATTGTGAAGACATAGATGATAGAGCACTCTTTAAGGTACGCCCGAAACCCCACTCCACGAAATGAAGCAGAAGCAACAATGAAATCACTGCCAAATTCCCGAACTTGTGCCATCGCGTCGTGACAGTCATTCGCTGACTAAAGAAGATGTAGGAATCAATTCACATGCGCGCATTAGCTGAGAGCACGAGTAGCACGTCAATGTCATGGTAGAATTCCCTCTTCTTTCTTTTCAATTATAATTTGCACCGCTTGGATAGATTTTTACTACATTTGTACAGGTGCATGTGTCATGCTAGTTGATAGTACATGTATTGATAATATAAATACACCGACTGGAAATAAACAATCGGGGTATTTGGGGCCAATTGAGTGAATTCAATAACGATTGTTCCATCTCCTCGTAAAACTAGGAGAGAATTACTTTTTAAGCGGTTCAACAAGGGAGCAGCCAGTATTCAAAGAAAAGTGATGCCAACCGAGATCAATTACTCTTGCTTACCTAAAGCAACCACCACATCTTTCACAGTTCGAATTATTACCGACGAGCTGAGCTTTAAGCATACATTCCGAGCAAAACACTAGACTCCGCGTGAAAAGGAAAGGCAGTCGCGGAAGCGAGGGCGTGTCCGTCGGATGCAGTGCGAGGCGCCGGGAGACAGAGGGGGGACGGGGCGGGCGAGGCGCCGAGGCGGATGACGAAACGGGCCGGGGAGGAATGCCAACCGAAAATGCCAGAGTGAGGCAATGAGTGGGGTGGGGGCGCATTAGAGGTGAGTCTCTTCTCCCTCGGTGACAAGCGCAAACGTTCACTCGGGACCTCCTTCCGAGCGGAAGCTGAAGGTCACCGCCTCCACACTTTCAAAAAGGAAAGCCGTGCGGGGATTGCCCCGCCGAAGAAAGTCTCTGCCCCGAACACCCCGTCGTGCCTCACCCGTCCCAACTCAATCCCCCCCGACGGTTTAAGTTCCGTGCTCTTGGCAAACACAGACCGACAGTTGAAAGTAACAGGGTGGCAATGCTACGCCGACATTTCAAGGCATGCTACGACTTCATCGCATATGTGATATCTTCAGGTTATTGCCCCCTGGAGTAAGAACATGGGGGTGTCTACATGCGAATGCCAATATTGGGTCTCTTCCGCCCCCTTTACTTCCTCTCTCCCCTCCCCCCCCCCGCCATGCCTTTCTCCCACGCAATAATCTCCACATTCGTCTTCCCCGCAGCCTGCCCTTAATTTCGTAAATATACGTATCTATCTCCACGTTTTGCTGAAGACTGCGCACCTGAAGATGCCGCTGTGTGATGAAAACGATCGTACCCTATTACATTTTTCGTGAAATCTTCAAAGATGTCTCACTAAATCCTCACGATGACTCAGACTGAACGACGCTACATTGAAAATAATAACACTAAAGCCCTCGACATAAAAATAATAATAACTTCCACCTCATCCCAAAGACCGAGAGTTTCTCATTCGTCTATTTGCTTAATACCACTTGCGAAAAAATCCAAGTTCGACCTTTCACATCGGACGTTTAAACATAAGATAACAACGAGGAACGCCGCGCACATTCTAAGTCTAGGAGAGGAAAAATCCACCTACGTGCGAATCGAACTCACGACCTCTGGATTCCCGGACGACGACGTAACCCCGCCGCTACTGAGGCCAGCCAGTTCGAATCACGAATCCCAGGTACCGTTATTTCCTTGGGAAACTTAATGAATGAAATATAACAAAGCGTGAAATTCCCATTTTATCCTAATAAAGTAAGCATCAAAGCTGTGATTTTCATTCATTGAGAAACCAAATTTCTTACGAAACAGGACACTATATTCCTTAAAAAGTCGTACCCGCCCGAGATGGTCCCTCGCCGAGGTGTTACCCAACTCCCACGGCTTTCGTCGCGAGAGCCATTTTCTGTCGTCATTCCCACGAGCGGAGATGGCGGCGTTGGCAGCGCGAGCGAGGCGTCGAGATGGCCGGATGACTGGGACCGTCCTCCACTTGGCCGGTCTGCTCACTTGCTTCCCTCCAACGTCTCCACAAGTCCATTAGCTGCTCCACTGTCCAGGACGTAGGTCGTTCAATAATTCATTAAAAAATCCAAGGGATGGCACTCGTAGTATCGGAAAAGGTTTGCTTGTATCTCTCACTACACTACTGTTACGTATCAGCAAAAGCATCTTATGACATGGTTTCATTTTCATAGTCGATTGAAGCAACAAACTTTTGTTTATTAAGAAAAACGATAAATAATGAGTTTCGAGCGGTGATTAAATAGTTTTACGACTAGCGACTTTTTAAATATGACTTCTAGATACGACACAATTTCCGCCGCCTGTTCCTCAAATATACGAGCGGGTATTTGATCAGGACCAGAGTATTCATTAAGCTTAAGTAACACATCAGCTCAAAACGTTGTTTATGACGTTAGACTGAAGCGCATAATGATTACGCGAGTCGACCAAATTAGGGGAGAAATTAGTAGTCACGAATTCGATTGTGCTGTACAAGAATCGGCTCAAACTTATCGGTGGAGTTCCGGAGTCCAACCTATTGTCTTCCATAATCGCCACGGAATTCCACTCCAACTGGGAGGCGATGCGTTAGGGATGGGATCTACATCTATAGGGATAATCAACTTGCAGGGGTAAGGGTGAAAGTATCTCTCCCCGAGTGTTCCTATTGCATAATTGCATAATGCAGATTCCAATAAAGGGAAGGTCGTTCAAAATGGTTTCACTCTTCACTGGCATGTCCCTCCTCCTTCACATGGCACCTGCTTAAAAGGAAGGAGCGTCGGGTTTGGCCCGTGTCTTCGCGGTGCTCAGCAGAATAAAGAGTCATGCGACAGTAAGGGATATGAAATGAACAAAAAATATATAGGATCGTCAGGAATTCAGTGGATCATCCAGAATACTAGCAGCAGTAACACTGTGCAGAAGTCGGGATTCATTTCAACATCACTCAATCAGTTCCAGCTATCAGAGCCTGCGATGGGAGTTGGTGCCGCGCATGAGGCTCTGACTCGGTGACTTGAACGATGCACGAAATGAAGGCACGGCTACGATTCCTGAACCTCACTTCTAAAACGGCGGACCAAATATTATCCGAACACCTCGAAATGGTTTCCATTGATCGCGTAGTCATCCCCTAAGAATTATTACAACTCATCGTTTTACGGTCCGAAGCAAGTGGATGGAAATCGGTTACATTGACTCTCTCAATCCTTGTTCATTTTTGTTTAGAATACGTATTGTATTACGATATCGACACAGGAAGACCACAAATCGATGTATTTTGTCGATGCTATTTCAGCGATACCATTATACCACGGTCTCGTCAGCACGACACTCGGACAGCAACCAGGAATGGTATCCGCGAGGACTGCGGAATAGCTTCCGATGACATTCAATGTATCCGATGCCATAATGGAATCCTTAAGCAAATAGCGAAGGACGCTATCGTCGGGGAATGCCCTTTCAAGTTTCAGCAACATATTCTGTCACAGAAGAAAACAAGCGACCCGCCTCGAATTTGACTTAACTCGCGGCAATCTCTCAAACGATACAATCTCGGGGAATCGCAAACGTCGGCGAATTTAAAAGAATGGCTTCCTGTGAAAGAGTTCTCCTTAACTTTGTTGTCATATTCGGACAAAAGAATATTTCAATGCATTTCGGCATTAGATTAGCCAAATCCTCTTTCTTCCAGTCAGTTATATCTCCCTAATACTGTCGCCAACTAACACCTTGAGAGGAGATCGCGCAGGATCGCTCTTTTTGCATCACGTCTCCACGCGGTGCTCCGTCCGAGTGGCGATTGCATGCAGCACGCCGGGAAGAATAGAGAGCGCTCTATCTCGCGTCGCCCCAAGGCTCCAGCGCGATTTCAGTACAATTCCGCACGAGAGGGATACGGAAACTTGGTTCACATGGCACGGACGTTCCGAATGCGGGCACTTGGCGCAATGGGGCGGGTGGGTGGGTGAAAGTGATCCCCGCGCACGACAATGGGTCCACTCTCCTTCTCTCTCTCTCCCCGCTCACGACGACCTAGGGCAGACGGGAGGGGGCGCGGGCAGGTTGTCCTCTTCCGCGCCCGCACTTCCGCCCCGGGGGTGACCTCATTCATTCGCGCGCCTCTCCGATTTCTTCCTTTTGTCACGTCGTGAAGGGTGTCGCGGGAGGCGATCCGAATCGCGGGGGTGCGATCGGGTGACGTCAAGGGGTGTTTTGCGAGGTGGCCTCCGTCGCCAGAGGCAGCAGGGACCGCGAACACCTCGAACGGCGATCTAAATGGGTGCATTCCTCAAAGAAATGTTGCTTGGATTTTATTTTTCAGCGACGCAATTAAACAAAACAATACCATCATACCTCTTGGCAAAACCCGGAAATAGACGATAGGAGGAGGAGAAGGATTAAAGAAATCGAAAGGTCACGGAAACATTCCAAATCACCACAGAAGACATCCATAAACGTACGTCACTTGGGAACAAGTTAGAAAAGTCTCAAATGCTTTCAGGAATAAGGCAAAAATACACGTAAGTGTCGCAGCGTATGGACTGAGGGAAGGATAGTAGAACATCGAGAGTGGGTGAAGAAGAAGTAAACATGAAGAGAAGGAAATGAACGAGGATCGCAGTGAAGAAGAGGAATCCAGTCATCCACCGCGGAAGGTGGAGCAGCTCAAGCGTCTTTGCCAAATCGGACATCTCTCGTGAAATGTTTCTACAACAAAAACGTACACGCACTCGCACGCGACGCGAAAATTTCACTTTATATGAATATATATAAAAAAATAAAAAAATATATAAATATATTTTTATATAAAATATATCTATATATATACGTAGAAAATATTTTATATATATATTGGGTGGGTCGCGGTGGTCTAGTGGGTAGAGCGTTGGACTACTGACCGGAGGGTCCCGGGTTTGATTCCCGGGCGAGGCACTCTGGGCACCAGCAGCTCCGCCCAAGCTATGTGATTTTTCCGGGTACCAGATCTTCCTGGGAAACAATAACCGGCACAGGGAAAGGAACTGGCCCCCCTACCCTGATGTGTGAATATTCACACGCTGTCGGGATTAGTACATGGGTGAGCTCTACCATCACCTACTAAACCGACCTTCGGGTTGATTACTGTGTTTCTGCTTATATACATATCAACAATATTATGTCGCTGGCCCTGAGGAAAGAAGACTCGAAACAATGGAAACAACAATGGAAGAACAACGAAGGCCTAACAAAAGATATCAGCCGCTAGCGAAAAAATGCCTAGCGATCGCATTCACCTCAGAGGGTGTTGATTTGCATGAATTTGTTGGTTTTGCCCTTTTTCGGATGGTGGCCTAACACCCTCCGCCATACACCCTTGCTGGGTATTGTGTAGATGCAGACGAAATGCCGATGAGAATGAAGGGAAGGGAGATGCGCATGGTGAAAATGGTGAAGTGTATAAAGCAAGGGAATATATAACTCGAATGTCAAAAGCGAGATGTTTTGAAATCGAAAAAGGAAAAGGAAACCGGAAGAACTCCAAATAGAATTAGTGTCAGTCTGATGTCACCATTGGTGGGATAATGCTAGCATCACGTCAACAGTACTCCGCACCAATGAGGCAACTTGGCGAGGTTGGAAGTCGTTACGCTTTTCACGCGAAATACTATCAAGGACACCCTGGAACTTCTCAAGCCGCAAGTCCGTCAATCCTTTTCTTAATTGCACCGCCACGCCAACGCCGGGCGATTATGTAGGAGCAGACGGGAGGAGTGGAGTGGAGGAAAGCAATGAGAGGAAAAGTGGGTGGCGATGAGGTGCGGATCGAGAATGCTACACGAAACTGCAATAGTAATTACTGAATTCTTCACAGATAAATATTAGTATTACAAAAAGAGATATTAGCAACATGTCAGCCTGTTTTGGAGAAAGTAGCCAAGATATTAATCCACAAAAGTCGGTTGCATGCGATTGCATATTTTCAAAAACATCCGTGAGTGGCCTTCACACCCCTTCTACACTCAGAACTTGGATGGTTATCGCGAGGTTCATAGTAGTAATAGTTTTGAGGGGAGGCGACCGAGCGGCTGAGGTCATTTGCGCCATTAGAGATGGACGGGAAAGGATGAAGGGTGGAGAGAAAACCGGCGTCGGCATTAGCCTGCTCTTAACGAAAGGTGCCAAGAGGTCCCCAGCGCCTCCACAAGTGCCCTCCACAAAGGACCTCAAGTAGGGATCGGGACACTACTAAAAATATCTGTCCTCGTCGGGATTCGACCCGGGTCCGCAGGGTTGGAAGTACGTACGTTAGTCTCCGTACCGGGGGGGGGGGGCTTCTCTAAGATCATCGCCGCCAGGGTCCATCCCCGCTACTCCCGGGAACCCATCCGCGATCGCTCCCCCCACCCAGAACACCCTGTGCGCCACGATGGGCGGCAGGGGACGGAAGGTCATTGAGGCTTTGGTGCGCCCTCTGAATCGTTTGGGGCTGGCGCCTCAACCCCCGTGCGGCGTCGTGCAGCCGATGGAGCCGGCGCCTAAATCGCATACACCCCGAAGGAACAAGAGAGCTCGTCGCTGTGCGCAAGCCCACCCCAGATGCCTCCGGAGAGCTTCCGCTAGGAGTCAATCAAACGTTGTAAACATTTACCTAGTACGTGGGAGCACAGTCCGACTCGCCATCAGCATGTCTTTAGAGTCCTTTGATATCGGTCTAAATTTGTCCGGTAGCGGCCCCAAGATTAAATTGGATCTTCGAATGGACAAGGATTGCGTTCAGAGAACACCTGAGAATGTCTGATTCAAATACGTTCACCATTACCCTATAATAAGTGCCTTTGCTGGGAAAAGTACATTTTATGCCATTGTTTATCTTGAGATTGACCGTGGAAAACGAAATCGCCGATATTGTAAATTTGATTGAAACTGGGTTTGCTTAAACGGGGAGAGTGAGGTAAAAACGAAGTTGCAGGTGGGGGAAAGATAGGGAACTAACACGAGGTCACTTGGGTGTGTTTGGAAAACAGTGACCCACGTGTACCTCAATCACACATAAACAGTGCAAAATTAATTAATAAAGAAACAAACTTACAACCACTCTATCACAAGGGTGTGTTAAGGAATAACAGTCACTCTCGTGAATCGCATTCACTCACACAGACACTCAGGGTTTGCAAGGATATCTCCTATGCCAGGGACCCGATGTGCTCTCACAGGAAAGAAAAACAAATTGAAATAAAAATCAAAAAAGAAAAATGCCCACGTTCACGTTCGTTGAAATAGACCGTCTAAAGAAACAGGAAGCTCAGGTTGTGGAATCGACATGGATATTTTGCTTGCCACGCAAATGAAAATACCCAAATACATAGCGAAAATATTATATTCTGATGAATCTCGAAATAAAGGAACAAGACACTTCGAACCACTTAAAGAATGTTCCATTGAAGGAACGCCTGAAAATAACATCGCAGTGAATTATTTCCCGAAACCGAATACTTGCTGAAGAGTACAGCTCTCTTTAAGAAGTATCTTTACGCACTGAGCGCCGAGGGATATAAAATTACGCATAATAAGAGCTCCGCAGAGGGTGTTGCCGAAATTTTAGTATTCCAGTCAAAATCAGCTGAGGACTGTCCTTAACTTCAGAGAACATATATTCGCTGCAGACAATACGACCGCTAACGAGGGACGGGCGGGAAACCCGCGCAGATTCAGAGATTGAGTCGCCGCCACTCATTTCCAGTCAACCTCTCGACGTGAAATTCAAGTGGGATGTGTGTGTGTGTGTGTATGTGTGGACGGTGGCAGTGGCCGTGGGTTGACGCCCAGCAATCACGAGAGAGGCGGCGCCGCCCACATCTCGAGGCGCCGCCAATATCTCGGGGCGCCTCTGAAATAGAAAGACTGTGCGTGGAGGTCCGACGAAGGACACGCAGAGACGAGCGACCGGATTCGAAATTATTGTGACAGTGTCGCGTAAAATCGGAAGAATTTCGAAATCATTATTTTACATCAATGAACAACATGCAATGGAATGACGATAACTGAGCATCCCGTTCGCCACCGGCTGAAGCCAGGTCGGCCAAATGGACCAGGTTGGCAAGACCTGTGACCCTAATACAGGGATACGGCTCAAATGGTTATTTTCACAACAGAATATTCAATCAGAATTTTACTTAAGATTAAAACCAATGTAGCATGTCTGGTAGATCAAGAAAAGAAATTGATTCCATGGATATGGGTTTCCATGGGACCTCCAAATCGCAGAAGAAATTATAATTAGTACCCTCGCCGCACCGAACGAGCCATGGAATTCCTTCGCATAGTTCGCGATCCTAACTACTACGTATATCACGCTTTAGCCTTCAGTCCTTTCATTCGAAAGTACTTCTTCCCCACTTGCGAACGGCCGAAAAAAACGATGAACTTAAAAAAACATAATTAAATAAACTCCTCGTCCTGAACTCCTCTGCCAGACGCCCATTCGGAAGTTCGATGGTCTCCAGGATCGCGCGGCGATTCCATGATCAATCAGGGGCAGACACAACATCTCTCTTCCAGCATCCGAGTATCAGAGCCATTCGTTTCCAAGGCGCAAGCGTAATTCATGCGTCAGTGAACACTCTTCGTGGCTTAAAAAGGGGGAACAGTGCAGCTAGGCTGAAAGGGATAAGAAACATTGCTCATCGCTTTGCTCAACAGATATTGAAAGCAATGCGATCGGAACAGGTATCATTTTAGATATTTTAGTACCCTGCAGCCCACCGCTAGGATGCGTGGCAGGGGGTGAGCACACATCAGACTAATTTCGACCCGAATATTATTACCTCTATCGCGGTTGGACAGTGTTATTCTGATCCCTCATCATGGGATCGTGGGAGAATGATATTACAATGTATCTGTTCTACACTTAATCTTTCTAATTTTATTGACATGACCTCTCCTACCGTAGTACGATAAGGGTAATAAGATACCATTAAATGAAGAGCACAATGCATTTTTCCGCTCTTCTTTATTTTGGTACCTAGTTTCAACGCTTAGGCGTCATCATCAGGTACGTAATAGTACGTTGTATCTGATGATGACGCATGAGCGCTGAAACTAGTAGTACCAAAATAAAGAACAGTGGATGTTCTTCATTTAATGAACACGAACTTCCACAAAGTTGAGGCAAACAATCGAAATAATAACGCATTTTCAACATCACTACTAAAGAGACGCCTTTCCAATTCATATGCGAAGAGAGCTTCAATCTGTTATTTAACCTTCGCTCCACGAGTGATTCCCAGCCTAGCTGTTCTAATATTTTGGATAAA
This sequence comes from Hetaerina titia, assembly GCA_037158775.1. NCBI lineage: Eukaryota > Metazoa > Arthropoda > Insecta > Odonata > Calopterygidae > Hetaerina > Hetaerina titia. The sequence continues at coordinate 101,471,226 of CM073775.1, forward strand.
CTACTAAGTTTATCATAACAACGTCTTACAAATCTAGCTCCTCTACTCTGCACGCGATTCAAATCGGAAATCAATCCAACTTCGTGAAGATCCCATACACTTCCAAATGAGGCCTAATCAATGGCAGATAATATTTCTCTTTGACCTTTTCATCACGCTTACCAAGTACTCTTCTAAGACATACCAATTTTTTGCTAGTTTGTCCACATATTTCGCTGCATGTGTTTGACCCAGGAGAGGTCGTGAGTGAGGGTAACGTCTAGGTATTTAATTGAGTCTACACATTCCATTTCGGTGTTCCCAATGGCCCTCTTCGGGGAGTTTGGGAGTCCCAAGAACACATTATAGCGAACGCGATGCCGCATGGCCAGTGTGCCACGACAAGAGTTGATCCGACGAGCCTTGGCCTCGTTTCGAAATGGGGAATTCATGCAAACATGATACATGGACCGTCATCACTCGAGAGAAAACAGTAAAAGGACGAAGAGTGGTGGTTTAAGCATTCCTTATTTTTCCCGAGGAAGCGTGGGCTGGCATCCGCGGGTTGGAGTGTGTGCCCCCGGGAAATCGCCACGGCGAGGCTCGGACGATGCCTTGGTCCACCTCGCCCCTAAAGCAGCGTCCGACAATGGGACACGTGGCCAAGGGAACGCCTACATCCTTCATTCTCAAGGGAGACACTTCTCTTCCTAATCAGTTTGCAATCACGTAACTACTACAGTACCTATGCCGGCCCTTTTCCCCTCATTTCCTCATCTACGCACATCATACGGCATTCCCTCGTGTTTCTATCACAAACGCTAGCGACTAAATAAAAAGGAACATGGTTAATGCGTCTGAATGGTGCTTAGCATCAGACAACGGCATTGATCTATTCACCATGACATTTGGCGATTTCAATCTAGAATATGCCAGAGGGGCGGTAGTCCAGTGGGCAGAGGGCTGGGATATTGGTCAGAGGGCCGGGGTTCGATTCTGAGTTTTGCCTCTGAACACACCTCCATTTTCACCACGCCAAATTATATTATGTTATCACGCATAGCCCACCTCACCGTTGGTATCACAACACGTCACCGTTGGTATCACAATCATGAACGTTTTCCGATATATCGGCTGGGAATCGATAACGTCGACCACTAGGTCACCAACATAGACCACTCGATAATGGAGGAAGGGACTTTATGGTCTCAACATCGCCCGAAAAGAGACGTCAACATCACCCGAATAGAGACGTGTATCTATCTATTTAGATCGATAATCAGTCATAGGGAGTAGATTATTTAGAGTCGTGGACAAATCCGTTTCCTCTATATCCCGCGCACTGGTAGCGCAAGTGTCGCTGCGTGGGCTAAGATTCACGCGGCTTTGCGACGACTAAATGTATAAAATAAAAAACTTTATCCCTAAAAACTAGGAAAATATGTATGATTTTTTAAAATAACAAATCTACCTTTAAACAGTTTCCATGTAAAAGGTTTTCTTTACTTTCAACCATCGATTATAGGGGTAATAAAATTGACCTGGTATGCTTTCACATTGTTGCGTCATTATTTGAGCAGAAATGGGAAAACAAACATTCAGAGGCAAAAATACATTTTTCAATTAGTTTCTATAATTTGCGCTTTCAATCTTCTCGTAACAAAACATTTACACATTAGTTGACAAATTTGAGTCACCATTTTCTTAATTGGTGCTTAGGAAATTATATACTATAATTGGTTATTTTCTCTGAATTACTTACTCCACGGTATTTTTATTGAAATAACCTATTTATAGTAAAATATTTGGTGTTTTCCCGGCGTACCGGCTGCGTAAATTCTTCTCGGGTCCTCCACCGGGTTATATCGTCCATCTCGGCCGACGTTTCGATGTCCGACTCGGTCATCGAAACGTCGGCCGAGATGGACGATATAACCCGGTGGAGGACCCGAGAAGAATTTACGCAACCTATTTATAGCATTAGCCAGAATTAATAAAAAATAATTAGTGACCTCCGTCTCATTTAGAATCATGTCCATACTGGCGACAATCTGGACCCGAATAAAACGAACAATTGCCATTTGATGCGAAATAATTCGTTTCCCCTCGACTTTGAAAGTGTCTCATGTCTTCTCAGCGGAATTTAAAATAAATATTTGGCTAGGAGGATTGCGAATAGCAAATATATGAATCACATCTGAAAAAAGCGTTTTATGCTCTCACGCACGCATTTCGCACATCTGCGTCAGATGCTTACATTTAAGTAAACCATGGATATTTTCAGGGACATAAACTAGACAAACAGACACACTAAACAACATTAAACATGCGAAAGGTTGGCAAGATTCGTCTGAGCAGAGCTCACCTAATAAGTGCTAGTCCAGTGTTATCACTACGTGTTAGTTCACTGTGTAGAGCGTTGGGCTACTGACCCGTGGGCCCGGGTTCGATTCCCGGGAACGCCTCTGGCCACCCTCAGCTTCACCCAAGCTGTGTGATTTTTTGAGTACCAGAAATTCCTAGGGGATCAAAGGCGGAACAGGGAAATACACAGACCCCCCCCACCCTCATTACCATAATTCGTTTGGAAAGGTTCGAGTTTTTATTCCATGTATCAGCCATATTTGCAAACGACCTATTACCCAATCGCTGTCGTACAAACCACGAAGGTTCACCTGAAAAACTATGAACAATGCAGTCTAATTCCGTGGGGTGACCTCCCTAACATGTTTATGTTAATGGAATCGCTTTGAATAGCCACGGAATGAATGCGAAATACCTTAACTTCATAACGCCTTACTTGAGGAGCAATTGGCACCGTTCCCTGTGGGTGGACCTTTTTCGGAAACCGACAGAAAATGGGCTTTGGTTACACTTTATGAGACAAATATGTGAACAAAAATGGTACAAACGGGAAGGAAAGAAAGTGCAAAAACAAGCGGACACAAGGCATTCGTTCATTAGGTCACGAGTCGAGTGCAATTCTCCACCTCTTCCTTTTTACAGCAATCTTTTTCAATTCACATTCATACGCATTCATGAGCACCAAGTGCGCTGCTTCGACCTGGGGGTCATCAGCACACGACTGGTGGGCAGTGGCCTCCGAATATTTTGGCCGGAGATTGCCGATGAGATTACGAATCACTGATTCGAGAAAATCGGAGCCATCGTGGCGCTGGATGTAACCAATGACTGCATTTACTAAATAAATATGATTTGGGATTACTGAGCTGATTACTGATTATTATCCAACACGAAGTCATAATGACATGACAATCATATACTTGCGTAAAATAATTGATGCAAATATATGATTCGCTGCGGCTGCCCTCCATCATCTCCCCTTACAGCATACCTCACTTCGTAAAAGGAAAACCCTGAGGTCAGCATTGAGAATAAACCTCAACGGCGACATTTAATCCTCACAGAGCGCTTAGCATGCTTAACAATTTCGGTTTAACTTCATTTTACGATAAATGCCCATATACAAGGCAAAACTACTGACTAGTTTTGCGAAACCGAGTGATTGTAAAAATATCCGTTTTAATTTCGTAATGATTTCATATTCTTGGGCCATACAAGGCTTGCATTAAAGTATCGGCAACAATTTTTTCCTGACGCGTGCGTCAAGGGATAAATTTAGACCATTGGTTGTTAAGTGCGCGCACGATCGCAGATCATATTGACAGATGATGGTGCACACCCGTATCCCTGAAAATTTGGCGATGCGAAAGATCTGAAGCGCTAAATTCGTCCTCCCGAAGGTCTTTGAATGGACGACCAAAAGAGGAAAGTCGAGTGTCTGCTCTAGCGAAGACCTTCTGCATATAGTACCGCGACGATTCCCCAATCCCCTTACAGTCCCGACTCGGCACCAGCAGACTATTTCCTATTCCCAAAAGTGAAATCCTCCCTCCCTCAAAGGAGGCCGCTAACATGGGACCCTAACTGCACTCAAAGAGGCTCGAACGCGTACCCTTAGCAGTACCCTTATCCGTCCGCCAGGGAGCCTTCAATTTGTGGAAAAGCCGCTCTGGCAAAAAAAAGTGTGTCGACGCTCAAGGGATGTACTTGGAAGAATATTGAGAGGAATTGTATGAGCAATATTTGAAACTCATCTTTTTCTTCGAAAATTTTTACGACACTTCTGAAACAAACCATGAATTCACGCCACATTTGCATACATGTGATTTATAAACATTTTAATAAAAATTAACATATTCCTAACTGTTCCCGCCGTATAGTGTTTATAACATTGAGTCGTAAATACTCACTTTTTTATGATGAGAGTTACCACCACGCGAACGGACCAATAGGGAAACTTACCTAAAAAGAAAAAAAGAAAAAAGTGATAAGAACAATGGCGAATAAGCCATCTTGACCAAGAAAATATGCATTAAAGTAAAAAGCAAAGTCCGGCCACCATTTTAATTTTTGAATGTGAGAATAAATCTATTTCGGATGCTCAAATCGAACCAAATTATTTATTAATAAATTGTTCATTAATAACTTAACAATGAAGTAAAATTTAAATCCAACTTATTTATAAGACTGGGAGCTGAGAAAATTTCTGCAAGAGTAGTCTTAGAAATTCATCGGTACACACAATGTAAAAGACAAGAAATACCCATGAGTCGTGCCGTGGTATCAAGCACATTGCGATTATGCGTTCCAAATTTACCAAATCCACATCTTATAACTCCTTTTGGATTATAAGTTTTCTTCTCTGCGTTCTGATTTCTGCTACGAGTGTTCTGATTTCAACAAAGTCTTCCGTTCACCATCCCACTCTGAATAAGGCACCACCGTGAGGTTTGCTCACACACCAATAAAATGAATCAAAGATCCGAAATGCGTTGCCATTGACAATGAACCTCGCCTTGAGAGACGCCATCGAAGAATTTCGTTCGCCAGGACCACTATTCCTCTCGTCCATGATTACCGGGTCTCTTCTGTCTCTCTCACTCCCCTCGGGTCATGAACCTTCGCCGATGGCACGCACCCACAAGGGCATCTGCCTTGGGTCTACAAGTGGCGCTGACAATTTATTCTGATGTCCATCCTTCTGACCCCTTCAGGCGACAACAAGAGTACGAAAAACTTCATGCACATTAACAGCGTATTTAAGAATACGTCGAGGTATAACTGGGGATACATCGGCCACCTTGGTTTAGGACGGTGCCGCTTCAAACAAGTACGGACGAAATGACCTTTCTGAATCAAGCCTGCACATGACAAGTCCATCTTTGCCCTATCAACCATTGAAAAACTCCTCGCGGTGGTCAGTAAAGCCACAAATTATATCGGACAATCAGTTCAAATTCCGTGTAAAAATCATGTAATTATAAAAAACTTAAATTGCAAATAATTTCATCTATGAAATCTAAACAAGGTGTTCACGATCAAATATACCAACTCTTTGAGTTAACACTTAGCTTCAAATAATTTATTGAATGAGAAAATCACTCAACTGAAACAAATATTACCAAATTTGAGGGAGGAATTTTCGCACACCTTGCAACTCTTGCGCTGCGGCGTGTCCCTCGCTCGATTGAGAGAGCATTTCGAAACGGCAACGAACTTAATTTGGTGCCAATAGGCTATGTAGTAAAATATTTCATCGTTTACAATTTAATACTGCAGAAAAGAATAATAATCAGTGGGGCATGACAGGAGAAGTAGTTGTACGACGTAGTTTAGATGGACTCCTTTTTCCGCTCTTTATTTCCTCCTCAATTCTTCAGTTTGTCTATTCAGACCAGTTTCAATCGAAAAAGAGAAGTTAAAACACCTTCCAGTCTTGGTATCTTAATTGTATTCGGTGGTAATACATGATTGGTTTTTGACATTAGGAAGACCGAATTCTTTTAAAATGGTTTGCAATGGCTTTTTCAGAGCCATTGCAAACCATTCAACCAAGAGCCAAGATTCAACTTCTTTATAATCACATTAAAATGATATAGAGAAAAAGTTTTCCTCCACAACCGTCGAGATTATTTCATTCTTACACACGACCAAACTAATTCTAATGCTAACTCTTCAACTGAGGCTTCGACCCGTTCGGAAGCAACGCTTTCAGAGGCAAATGTTTCTTGGAGAATTGACCTTCGGCTTCCCACTTCCTCGGTCGCTCTCTCGACACTCTCATCGCCACTTTGAAAGCGCCGTGTCACCGCACGTCTTTCTCAACGACGTCCGCGGTGGGCGACGGGGAACATTTAGCAGCCGCTGCTTTCTTAGCGGTCATGGCAACGCTAAATAAGAGGTGATCTATAAATAACACGAAAGGACTCGGGATGTTACGCAAGCAGCAGGATTAACCCGAAGACCCTTGAGGTCATGGCTCTTAATGCGATGACCACCAGTGAAAAAAGAAGGGTAAGAACACATTCCCACCTCAGAGAGTCGTTTTCCCTCATTTTTCCTAGGTTCCAATCGCATATTCACAAATACTGACTTAAAATATCACGCATTATTCGCGGAATTACACGTATTGCCATAAACTACTATATCTAAATTCATAGCTGTTTTTAAACGATGAATAGTCAAACACAATTTGCAACAGAGTGTATTCGTGTTTAAAAAAAAAACAAATTAAGCCATTTCAATTCGAAAAAATCTCGCGAAATATTTTCGCCATCTTCTGTTGCTCGTCCGAGAGCGCCAACTGTTTAAAAAAGTGCGAAAGACGCCCACGCATCATGTGCCCTCGAGTATTCTATATGGATTCATCAACATTCAAGAAACAGCGAAGCCTGCTGTGGGAAGACTCGGGTAACCGAAGAATGAGAAATCCTCGGGCAACTGCTGGATTATTCGGAGAGAAGATGAAGAAACAAGGTTGACTTAGGCTGGGTGCTGTCGTAAATCCTTATATCGATGCTGCTGTGAACACGAGGTCACTCGCTAGGTCGCTTTGGCGAAAAACATCGATCAAAGACTCGATACGAGGTGCATTCTTCACATATGATGCACGCCATGGGTTCTCGACTTAAATGGCACAAAAGAAATGCTCAGTCGTACATACTGTGCGACTCGCCTCCTCAAAATACGAAGAGTCGTGGAATCCGGGGGCATGCGTTGAGTTTCGGACGGAGTAGGGGAAGGGGAGGGAAGGGGCGCGATTGCAGACCGCAGGAGACGCTTTCCACGTCTGGTTGGTCGTCTCGTGATAGGAGGGAAAGCAGACAGGAATTTTTGAGATAATTCTCACTTCCTCGCTTGTTTTCTCACTCTAACGCTAAGAAATGGCCTCTCTCTGGCACTCTTAAAGTCATCAGCCACCATATTCCACCGAGGATGCTCTCTTTTTCTTCAGGGGAACAAGCTTTCCTTGCGGGACACCCTTCATAAATTTGTTGATTTATTCGCACAAATTATGCATGTTGCCGGCTTACGATATTTCTCAAACGTTTGCCCTCGGATATCTTTGAGATAACCGCCACTCCCTTTCATTTCTTTAGTTTTGAAAGATAATCGTCGCAGAGAAATATCAAAGGAAAAATCAATAATTACGCTTTCACTGCTCGAGTATATTTGCGGCAAATGCATGAGGAGCGGATACCAGGCATGAACGGAGAACGATTATGGTCCCGAGGGCGTGCCATCTTTGTACCAAATGATACATTTTACGTCTCTTATCACAACCTCCCGTTTGGAGCACACGCAAGAAACTCACCAGTTCTGAGAATAGTAAAGCAATGTTATCGAGCGATTATCCCTTTTTTACACACCAAGTCTGCTAGTTTAAGAATGATATTAAAATGGCATAAAATATCAACTCATTCAGTGATTTGTTCTCACCTTCGAATGCGGAACATCTGCATAAATTAGAAAATTGGCCACTTTTGCGGCAGAAATGAAAACTTTATTCCAAAAAAGGAACGAAAAATCTACTATGATGGATAATTATTGAGTACATTTCTTAAATGTCAAGGAAAAAATCTTTGAAAAAGGGAAGTGAATATAACTTCTCTCGACTGCTAACTTTATGCCGAGGATAACTTCATCAATTTATCGGCACAAATGGAATTGACGTGTAAAACCTCCTGAAGCTATCTCCTTTTTTATGAATTAGCAATCTCTAGTAAGGACCAAATTAACTCCTGGCGGAGGATAAAGTAGAATTGCTTCGCGTTCTATCATTCTCCAATAGCAGCAATACAGTTAATAAAGCAGAGAAAAAGCCATTTTTTATATACGAATTTTTTAATACGCCTCGTACCTTGAGCCTTGGACTTTCCCAACTGATGTTCAATTAACAATCAACCTGTCTTTTAAATGATTCGCGCTTCGCTCAAATGAGCCATTAGAAAAAAATAGCACTACTCTTACAAACGACGATCAATGGTACATTTGCGATCAGCGAGGGGAAAACAGCAAAAATCAAGCTTAACAGTGTATTATTTTGTTGATCCCGAAATCGAGGAAGGAATCTGCATTTGATTTTCACAGATTATAACACACGTCTCGATAGCCATCCCACGCCGGCATCCGGGAAAGAACTCTCTGGGGCCCTGATACGACTGCCCGTTGAGTCTGGCACACAGCCGATGGCGAGAAGGCAGAATGCAAACAGCACGCCATTATTCCGTTAACAGCACTTCGATCGAATCCAAGAAAGAGGGGGGGGGTGCTAGCGAGTCGGGAGAGAGTCGGTTGACACTACCCCTCCCCCCTTTACTGACCGCCGACGACGTCGACAGCACCCCCGAGTCTTAGTGACACTGGAAACGGGTAGAGGTGCTCCCCTGCGCTGGAGTTACCACTCGGCGCGCACCGCGCCCCCTGCGTGCTCAGCTGCGCATTCCCATTGCATGTGCGGAGACCAATGTGGACACGCGTATTAGAAGTAAGATTCTCGGCTTAAGGGAGGACTCCTTATCGTCGAAATCGAGGCGTTTTGCAGTATCCAACTCAGTTATGCATATCGAGTATGCAATATGAAATACAGCTTGTTAACTCCCAAGTTGCGCAGCAATGAGTCCTTCACAAGTATTCAATCCAAAGATGAATTCATCGCCAAGGTATGAGATAACTCGCTCCATATCACGGTTAAATAGTCATATCGGATGATAATATAGGCATTACCAGCGAGTGTGGTCCGCAGATGGTGTGTTTATCCCTGAATTAATATTTCTCCAGCCTGAATGTTTTCACATTAGGCAGTAAAGGCATACACATTACTTAACTCAAACAAATAACAAAATACAGTGGCTGTTTGAATTTGAGAATTTTTAAAACGCTTGACTAAAGCAGTGGATCAAACACGGAACGTGTTTTGAAGTCTATACCTTCGAAAGGGATGTCTTCCCTGACACGCAATTTCTGTCCTGTCAGACGCCGTCATCTTTACGTACACTGACACACAAGCCCAATCTTTGAGTAATACTCATCATGACCCAAAAACACGTTTCATCAAGCGCTCATCCTGGTATTACAGAATAAAATTCAGAAATTCTCCTCTCACGCCCCTCACCCGGCCGAGAACCGCACCATTTGAAGGCAGGCGCGGGTGAGCAGACAGGAGAGCGAGCTCCAATTGCCTCGACCCCAAGGTCACCGCATTTAACCCCATAGAATTTTTTCCTATCAGGTTAAGCGAAGGGCTACGACAAGCAGGTCAAGATCGACGATACTGGGCATTTGATTCGCACATAATTGGACGCCCTGAATATTTCGAAGCACGCGCCCTGGGGTCGATTTTCGCACCGGATGTCCACGCCGTGTCGCCACGGACGACGGACCTGCACACGCATCCACAGAGTGTCCGTTCGATGGCGTTTGCTTTAAGGGCTTTTTAATTGTTGCCGCCACAACAATGCACATTTCTTGAGCCAATGCTTCATAATCATATTCATATTTCTGAAAACCCAGCAAAGCGTCGAAAATATAATAACTTGCTCGGCATATCACTTTCTCCACACGTTTTTTCGTTTATGACCTAACAGGAGGTAAATTTTAATAACTGATCGCACAACTCAGGTCAATCAGAAATAAATATGGCGGATCGCAGAAATTCTTATCAGTTTTAATAAAAGTACTTCTCAGATATCCAAATTCATTCGGTCAACATTAGCGAATTTTCTTAAGCTGCTCAGATCAAGAATAGTTTTTTTAGTGAACCTGCGCACACCAAACCGATCAAAGACAGGCTCACGGACCCACTGGCAGACTAAATTCGAACGGCCGTGGAAACGAGAAAGCCGAATTGGGGAATGCTTTCGCCAGGCAGGGATAACACAGAAGTCCTGTCACCTCCGGGATCCGAACGTGGGCCCTCCTCGGACCTTCGGGGCGGGAAGTCAGTGCGTCACATGGGCCACTGCGCAATTACGTTATTTTTCGTCGTTTCATGATAGAAGTGCACCGACTCCATCCTCACTCACGATGGTCATGGCTAAAACGACTATGAAAAAATACTTTCACTCGGGATAAAAATTTCGTTTGGATTAAAAGTGGCACGTGTATTTGGATTCAAAAGTGCTTTCCTAAGATGGCGACTTTGGCCGACTTAATAATAGAACACTCAAGAATATCCTTAGACTTCTTCCTGTCCTCCGAATTCCTCGCAGAAATCGGACTAATCCTTTGTCCCCTCTTCCTTTCCTCCGATACGAGCAATCGGTGGGACGAACTGGGACTAAAGGAAAATAAGACGCAGGGGCGAAACAGGAAGGCTGGGACACCATCGATGCATTCAAGCTTCGTGGACCACGATTAAATTCAGTATTTTCCTTTCTTAACTTGAGGATTTTTTTGGCTTTTTCTTTTCCAATTTTTATTTTATGACCTGCCACTCAAGACATTCACGAACCTACACTCACAAGAATAAACACAATATATTTCCAGGCTATATCAACAACTGCTGCGTGGTCGATGGGTCTCTAAAAGGCCCGATTTCGGAAGGACTCCAAAAGAAGACTTTATCCGGAGCCTCCAGGGCATCGCTTTTCCAGCTCGTATCCGTCCCGGTGCTCCGCAACTTGTTGTGACGGGATGAGGTGTTTGGATGCTACTGCCTGGCAACTCGCTATTGTCTACTTCGGCTGAAATCGTCAAGGATTCCCACCGTCGAGTGGACCGATTGGGTAAATATATTTTCGATGTCCTCTCGAGTGGTAAAAGCCGATTGTGTGCTATTGCTTCCGATTCCCAGAAGACAGGACATTTCAGGGACGTCCCGCTGGATGGCGCGCATACCTGCCAACTGTGTCTCTCTTGAGGTGAGATTGGGCAGGACCCTTGGGACCCGCGTTTCGCCCGACCCGGATCGCGGGGGTGGCAGCGGAGGGCGGCGGGGAGGAGGAGAGGAAGGTAGCGCCGCCCCCCCCCCACCCGCCCCATGAAGCGAGAAAACATCGCTCCAAAGTTAACCATTTCACGAGACATTTCATCGAGAGTGTGGTTCAACGAAAGATTGCGTGCAGGCAGTAAACAAGAAACGAGTTCGATTCCGTCCAAGGGCTCCAGGTAATTGCGACCTCTGCGGTAGTGAGCTTCCTGGAAAACGCAAGGAGGATTTTCTTTGCAAAATGTAACCCAGTGAATCGCAGTGGGTATGCTCACGTCGGAGGACGCAGGAGGAAGGGCGAAAGGAGGTGGGGGAATTGGGGGGTGGGGGAGGACGGACGTCCTCTTTGGCTCATCTACGTGCGTGAGCGGAAACGCAAGGCGAATGGGACAAAACGCAGCCTGCGCATTCGAAATCGGAGGAGAGTTGGACTTGGCGGCGGGAACATACCCCCCCCCCTCGTCTTCCTCCTTCCCCCGCCCCCGGCGCTACAATCCTCTCGCGCTCCGCATTGTGTCGGCGAAACCGCGAGCCAAGAACTGGAGGCCAATTCCTTCGCCAATCACAAGTTCTTCATCTGAACATTTCGACTTACAGGTGAAATTTTCAAAATTATAGGAAACCATCAGTTGCTGCCTATGTCAAGGTAAATCCTGAATGCCGCCGAATGTTAAAACTGGGACTCCATCTGTGGGACAATGAATAGTCGAGTAGAAATGTTGAAAGGGTAAAAACCGTATTCGGTGAAAATGTTTCATATTGAAGTGAAAATCGCAAACTTGATGTTTTCACGTACCATTTTTGTTCAAGAGCAAGTTTCGTTATGGAAGATGATGTTGACCTCCAACAAAACGTCGTCTCGTGTCGTGAGATAGATGCATTATGGGAAAACTAGGTAATGGTGTTCATCTAAGCAATTTGTTGACGTTGGGAAGGGGGTATGCTGTGCACTAACAAGCATGAATGAACTACAAATGGATTCGATTTTGGAGTGTGAAAGAATTGGCAGCGGAAAAAGTGAGTACCAGGAAGTAGCAACCTTCGGGTTGAAATACCGATGAACAGAACTGGGGAATTTGGCAGTAAAAGTGAACTCTAATGAAATAAATGAAATTCATAAAATGAAAAGTTCATGATTAGTGACCGATAACAGTAATTATATTTGATTTAAATCAATCAAAAGTTTAATTGATTCTCCAGTGAATTTAATAAAATTATTTTTTTCTCCAATGAATTCATCAATTTCTGCTACAAAAATGAATGATTTTGAAAGATGACGAACAGTAATATTAATTTCAAATATATAGCAGTACCTCGTTGAAGTTTAAAGCCTCTCCTTACCTCTCAAAGCCGCTCTCTCTTTTAGTCTGGAGGTAGGGGTAAGAACCTAAAATTATTCTCTTGGGGATCCTCCCCTTTAGTCTCTAATTCACTTATAATGTGCCACGTTTTACGTCCAATTCTATCGAACAAATAAACGAGTCCAGTTCAAATGCTTACAGAAAATTACCTTAACGAATTAAGTCAAGAGTTTTTCGAAATATTAGCATAGTAACTTATGTTACACCTCTCCGCTACTAAGGTCTACTAATGACCTGTAAGCTGTACGGGAGCAAAGCCCTCAGGTCAGCGTCGGGGCTGGCACATGGACGCGTGTGGCACCGTCCAATCGAATGATTCCCTCGTTTTAGTTGGCGTATGGGAAATTAGGCGCCTCTCCGTTGCTTGGCACGTGCCACGCTGCTTTCAGGCCACAGGTGCATGAGGATACCAACCTCCAATAACGTACTTAACTGAAGAGGATTTTCAATTCTTCTCGAGGGGTTGTTCGCTAAGAAGACGAGACCTGCGACTCAGAGATGCCCTTCGCCTGGAGTATCCGAGTGAGAAACGAACATTTCCATCTGTCAGTTCAGCAGTGCGGCACAGCTCTTTTTATTCATTTTAATTACTCCTTCGACGCCAGGAGTAAACTCTAATAGTTATTCTTTAGCAACTACTGGTTCTGATTCTCCATGGAAAATATTTCAATGGTGATTCAGTAGGCGCAGATAACGTATAATCATGGGCCGCTGAAAACCATCTTCACTACTACCTCAACAGGGATACAGAAAAGATATTACCCCATTAAGGAAATGGCACTTGGCAGGCAGTACTTGGAAGGTGCGAGACTTTGCGTAAACTGTTCGATAAAAATAAGCCACTGCTTAAAATGAAAAGTTTAAATGACCCCGCTCTTAGCACGGCCTGCGAGCCGCCAGGGGCGACCGCTCCCGCCCGAATTTTTAATCACCGAATCATAGTTTCGAAAATCACCGAGGTCGTCACGGTCATTATTTTCTGCCTCTTCTCACTTTAGGGAGTATGTTTGAAATGTATTGTTACTCCGTCGTACTTCTGCAGGCGAAATCATGTCAATAAAATCAGAGAAATCAAAGGTAGAACAGATAGAGTGAAGATGTCATTTTTCCACGAACGATAAGGGATCAGATAAACATTGTCCGACCGCGGTAGGGTGATATTCGGGTCAAAATTATTTCGGTTTGCATTCACCCTCTGCCACACACCCAAGCGGTTGCCTGCAGAATACTGTGAAATAAATAAATAACCTCCTCTAATTTGTCAACATCCCCATCATATCAATTCCACCGCCATCACCTATCATTCCCCTTAAGACATTTTTCACCTACTGTCTGATATATCGTAATTACCAAACGATCAGGCAGTGAAGTGTACCAAGAGGAAGACAATAGTCCTTGTGGAATCGCGGTACGGAAACCAATGGTGGTGTTCCTTAATATACAGCGTAACGTCCTGCGCGCATTTGCTCTCTTCTGATTCGTCGGAACCAGAAGTCGTCGGAAAATATTTCGCAACGCAACCATTTGTAAGGTTAGCGAAAAAATTAACCTAAGGCATCCGAGGTACACGACGCCAAAGACGGATCGACCGGGTCATGCTTAAATAATGCGCGGGGTCGACCCCAGGGGACAACGAAACAACGCAAGTCGCTCATTACTGTATAAAATATTACCGACGTTGCTTCTAATATTCCCTTCACAAGTTGTATTCATTGATTATTTTAGCCACGTGGATTATATACTTAAAATAGTAATTTACATTAATTTTGCAAAACAAAATGATTATATTAATGCTTCGCAAAATGCGAATAGGTAACTGGTCGCGGGTGCCGATTGAGACCTTGCGAGTCGAGTCATAGATAAGCCGCCGGCAAAAAAAGCGTGTCGGCGCTCAAGGCAGGTACTTTGAATTAATTTGAGGTAATGCGGCAATATCTGAAAAAATTGTTATTTTTCCGAAACTTTTCCAGATATTTTTTTTACTAACCTAGTATATATCAACTGTCTCTGTCTGAAGGCCAACGTAGCAAGTCTTGTGATGATGAGTCACAGAGATTACAACTACTCGAGACTGCTGAATGAATCAGCCCGCGCCCAAGCCCAACGCTGGAGAATTGCGCAAGACGAAATTTACGATCATGCGCGGCAGAAAAGATGCGATTTCCGATACTTTAACTGCAACTTCACTTCCCTGCAACCCCTCACTCGGGGTCTCTCCTTTGGTTATTCGAGGATTCCCAAGGGAAGTGGCGCCATTCGCCGCAGTGCGTCCAAACCACAGAGATTGGGGATGTGCGTTGGCAATGGAGGTCCACTAATGGCCAAGACGCTCAAACGCCCTGTTCCCAGGCGATTCCCAGTTCGCACGCGACTGCTCCTCCTTCGAGACGCTGCACGATTGTGCAAGCCGTGGATCCCCAATCCACTCTTCTTCCTGTTTTTCCACTTAACGAACTGCCGGGTTGGAAATATCTCCTCCTTGAAAAGACACGCAGAGTCGGATTCGGCGGCGCCATGCGACAAGCAGCCGTAAAACATCTTATTAATCTGAGTAATACCCAATACTCCTAACATTCGAGGAATAAAAATCAAACTACGTGCTCTCTTGCAGAGTTTTTACAAATGCATTACTGAAACTTCTAATTTATGATGTCAAAACCAATTCTAATCGAATAGTTATTATTTCACCACAATCATAAGTTTTCTTTTCTTTGGTTGTTGCAATAATTTGACCTTAAAACCGGCTTAAATTCAAAAGTAATAAATAATTAAATGCACATGGTAGAAGTTCTTACACGGCATGCACATTTCAAAAAGCCCAAAGAAATATCCCTCCAATGGCTGATGCCTTGAAATTTCATGAACTGGCCATAAACTGTCATAGCTTAGAAATGTCATTATTTTCATTTCTTCCGGAGATGCTCTCGTGACACAGCGGGCAGCAATAAACTGAATATCGAATCAAACTTTCGGAATAACACGGATGTGCCGGTCCCATCATGGATGCGACAGACACCCCACTTGGATCCCCTCGGGCACGGGGAGAGAGAAAGAGCGGCGCGATGAGCCGATCGAAGCGCGGTGGGTTCTCCATCACGGCGGCATCGAAAGCGGGGAGCGTCGGAAGTAAGGAAGGGAGCGTTGGTCACCGCTGGGGAATCGCGAAGGTTGCACGAATCAGTAGGGCGACAAAGAGTCTCTTGGACGTCCTCGGGCGCCGCGGAAGTGGGGGAGGGGTGCCGGGGACACCAGAATGCGATGCCGCAGTCGCACCTGCGCCATGGGGGCCCCCTGGCCTTGAGTGATAGATAAACGGTGGGTGCACATCTCTTGAGCTGTCACGAGCGCGAGTCAATGTCACGCATTATCCGAGCAACCAGGCGACTTCAAGGGAGAGCTGATTACGCGGAGGACACTAGGAAGTGCTTGTGAGGTTTCATTATTACTTCCGTTTTCATTACAAATAACCTGCGGTGCAGCTGCTGGCGAAGCACATTTTTTTAATCTGTCGATGTTAAAATTTTGTAGATATAATGGCACAACATATTACTTATTCGTCAGGAAATTTTAAACGCCATAAAAACATTAGCCACCATCCACAGTTGAACGGCAGATTAAATATAGAATTAGAATAGCGTCTTCCGCTGTTGAATAAACATTTTAAGAGTCGAAATTAGAGAATTAAATCACCTTAACTGAATGATTCCAACGCCCTCAAACTTTGAATTAATGCCTAACTTTTTGAGACATCCAGCAGTTTAGTCCATTTTTTTCTAATTTTACGAAAAACTCAATAGGGAAACGTCAGGAACAACTAATTATTTTCCAAAATATTGAGCTATTTTATTGGTATGTAAAATATTTGAGTATTTCGTTGAACCTATATTCGAACCTATATTCCGTTACCACTACACTCAAATGATTATTATGACACCAAAATAACATTAACACTTCTGTTTGGTTCTCTGCCTTTCTAAAAGTGTTTAGGCCAAGGCACACGATGCTTTTTCGGCGTAAAATTCATTATAGAATTCAAGGTTCTTTTGTTAAGGCATTTTAAAATGGGGAGTCGCGTATAATGAATTGGTTGAAAGGAGGCCCCGAAGACTGCAAAGAGAACGCTACTTAAATTCTATCCGAACCTCGAATCACCCACTAATCACAGATGGGCAGGGATGTTTCGAGGGACTGTCAATTGGACAAAGAAGACGCGCGAAGATCGAAATAGTTCACAAATTACAATTGAGGAACATTTTAGAGTAACTTCTTCACATGCCGCTGAAATTCGTTGGGCAGCACCGCCAAAACACACCAGGACCCTTCCGTGAAGTTCATATTCGAAACCAATTCCTTGCTCATTATTTCCCTTTTTCGTTTTCGGTTTATGCAACATTTGGAAAATAACATTCCCCTCGTGCCGCATGCGTTCCCTCGCCTGAACTACGGATGCAAGCATTACAAGCATTCCACTGGCTTCTTGTTGGAATCGAGTCATGGAAAATGGCGCCGACCGAGAGCACCAAACAAAAGCGAGTGCGCATGCTCAACAATCGAAAGTAGTAAGTAGAGATGGAGCGCGCAAAAGGGTTCATGCACGACTCAGTATCGAGTTCGCATCCAATACATTGGAACGTATCCCTATGTCAGCACTGATGCTGGTAGCTGAAGCGGTAGGCATAGTGCAAAACTGCCTTCGCCTCACTCGCTCTCTTCATCTCGAGAGGGATCCACTCCCCTGACCCCTAACGTCTCGGCTCGACTAAAGGTTTTCACCCCGTAACCCCTTCGTCAACCTTCCTTCTAAACAATTTCCCACGGATCTAGAAGGGATTTTTTTTGGCTGGAATTGACCTGATTGCTAATTCAACATTTTTCTCGAGGGGTTCCGCGCTACAGCAATTCCCAAATGTAACCACACCAATTGGGAAATAAAACCTATCTTTTAGTTTCTCATTACAGTTTGCCTTCTTCCAATGAAGCCCAGTCGTTTCATCGGAGACTCATACATTATCTTACATTAGGCACCCGATACTTGATTGAAGATCGGCATCCAAGTATTGGACTTTTATCGAGTTACTTCATCTAGTCATATTTCCAATTTTTTCCCAAAGATACCTCTGAAGCACTATTTTTACGATATAAATCTTATTTAACACAAGGATCCGAAATTTTATCTAAATAACAAATAAACGCCAATGTAAATTGGGAAGAGCCTCCTTCCGGTTCATCGTCGGGTACCCGAGGGGATCATCAGGAGGCGGGCGGGGGAGGGCGGCCGCGCGGTGGACCCTCTCCCGGTGGGTTGGGCCACCGCGGCTGGACAGGACACCAGGGTGACCGATCGCCAAAAGCACACGCCCCCCGGAAGCATCCAAGGAGAAATCCGAAGTGTTTGCTGGAGTAAATTTCGCAAAAGATCCAGCCATTATTTCGGTCTCGAACGAGACATTGTTCTGCGGGGGAGTAATTTATATCACATAAATCTTGCAATCCAACAAAGTCTTGCAATCCCATCTTTAAAGTCCAACAAAAGAATGGAATTGGAAGCGTTTTGAATTTTGAAGCGACCTCTTTAATCTTTCTTTAAGCATAAAATATTTTTATAAAAAATGAATGACAGTTATTGTTATACATTGTACCGAAATTTAAACGTTTGAAGACTTTTGCTCTAATTAACACTAGACGAACGAGATCCATTGTAAGTAACTCGGGCGAAAAGGGCAGAGGAGCGAGAATTGCACCGCTAGTTTTCATAAAACACCGTTTTGTAGTGTTGGATGGCCTCCCTAGGGCAGCGAAGACGCTGCGGGAAACGGGGGTGAAGTGGCGGATGGTTGGATTGCGCGGTCGGTCCCATGGACTGCGCTATTCCTACTTTATATTGGAAAAGGAATTGACAAAAGAACTGTAATTTACACTAATATTTTCCCATCAAGGCCTGGATTTTGACTCACTCTCCAGGTGAAGATGACTCGAGGAATCGAAACCCGGATCGTAATGATGAAGTTGTCGTGGAAAGAGTGTTTCGTCTATTGGTTTTCCAACGCGGAAGTTTTCGACAACATGCAGTCTGCGACGGTAGTATTGGTGATTCGTTATATTTTATTCTCCAAAGGTATGTAAATGAAGCATGATGTTCGTCTACGCACAGAGTGAGGGATCCATTTTGCACCCTGATGATACCTACTACAAATTTCGACTTCGCCGTGAAACATTTTCCCGTTTTCAGATTTTAACCCGTAAAATAAACGAACAGCCAGGGATAAAATTCTTTGCACTCAAAAACATTTTTTCCTCGACTTGGACCCATATAGACTAGACGGAGATTAGCCCACATTAAGAAGGCAATTGCCAAGAAGAGCATGCTATAATAAGCATTCAGTTGATACGTTTGAAGTGAATTTAATACATTTTACCGATTCGTGTGAGTTTAAATGGCGGTAAATTATATTTTTAAGGCCAACCCATCCAAACGAAAAAGAGGAAGGCGTGCTCGCTCCGTCCATGCACAAAGGGAGGCGACGTTCACGGAAACAGTGCGAATTGCCATCTGCATCTTGCTTGATATCGGGAGAAAGCTTCTCTTGAGGGTGCATTTCTTTCTCCTGCATGCGCATGATCGAACTAGTTGCTTATGATACGACACCCTACTCATACGCTCGTCTCGTAGAGAAATCTTTTTTCGATGTCTCTTAATGCTCCTGCATCTCAATATCAGGTTTGTCCGGGTGACAGGAGGATGTTCTTTTGGGACTGCTCGGAGAAAGTAATTCGTCAAGCATATTCGGTGGCATTGTCGTCATATGAAACTTGATCACTTTTTCGAATTCTAAAGACTTAAACCACGAAAAAACATGCAACCCTTGCCAAAGATTACTTGCAACCCAAAAGCAGTAGCAACTCGATTAGACAAATGAGTTTGCCCAATTTCTCCGAAGTCTGTATTCTTCCGGACGCAATTTGATAAACACGGTTAATTTGGCGAGAGAGAGAGAGAGGGACAATATATATCACTATTAAAGAAACCGAAAGAAGTGCAATTGGTAAAAATCGATAATTTCAGGGCATGATAGTTAAGTTTTCTGGTTATCTCCCGGGAAAATTGGCAATATCAATCCCCAGTGCAGTAAGGGTATATTAAGAGTGATTTTCCATCGAATACACATCCATGGCGTACGTACCCTTTAACCCTTGGATTATACGAACACTGACTGTAAGTTCTAATAGTACTAATATATTCTGCTCTACTAATTGATTCCACATGTATAGCATTGCAAGGGAATCTTTAGGGATTCGCCTTCTGCCGTATTTTTACATATTTTTTCTTCAATATTATACAAGAATATCTTGTAAAAAGAGTACGTAATTTTCGTCACCTCACTAATTCTTACGTCAGGGATTGAGTCTGCGATCTTCAAGATACGTACGTTGAGCAAGGCTTAACCATTAGTATTATGACAATCGGGCAGCCATCGATTAAAGGAAATTCTAAGGTCCTGTTTGTTATCCTCTTTGCCGCACATCACAAGTACTTCCTTGAGCTTGGCTTCGCGGTGACAAAAGATATTCGCATAATTCACTCTACAGTAAAATGGTATCTTTTCGCGGGTAATTTCACGTAAATATGCAACTCTATTCAAACTCACGACTTAATCTCGTTTGTATTCATTTCCACATGCTTAGGCGGAAAAAATTTGACGGACATTTTAGGAGGAAAAATGGACGCGTGATGCATATCTCGTCAACACAACTCGAAATCTACTCGAATGAATAAAAGCGTTTATAGAACAAAATTAGCAAAGTGAAACGAAAATCATTTCTGCATACCTAAACGGTTCGAAGGATTATTCGAAGCATAATATAAAATAAAACTAATTATGTCTTGAAACGTCAGCGGCTATCATTTACGAATTATAAAATGGGTGCAGTGTTGCTACAGCAATAGTGTAACAGAGATGGGAAAACATCAGAATTATTATGAGGTAATCTACTGGTTAAGGTAGGTTTTTGGATGGACACAACTATCAAATAAATATTTTGTAACACCAGAATTATCGAAAATTTTTCTACCTTAAAGTAAAATACAAGTATTCGTTTAAATTTCCGAGGCCACGTGAATTGAGTTGATGGAATACGTTTCATCGACACGAAATGCAATGACAATCCCTGTCAGCCCTTCATAGGAATGCATAGACGATCGTGAAGAGTCTCCCTGTAATGAATGGCTGGACTCGACCAAGCATCGAGGCGAAGACTGCGTCACAATGGAATCACTTCCGCTCAAGTGGCGCACGTGGGCAAGGGGGACGTCTGCCCCCCCAGCGCCCACTCGAGGGAAGGTCCGTCACCTTGCGCTCTCCGGTCGTCATCCTGCCACGCTATGACCTGCTCGAAATTCATACATTACTGGGGAGACGAAAAAATAATCCTGGTTAATTGAAACGTCCTTCATCGCCGCAGCGGTGACCCAGATCTATCAAAGCACTTCTGCGTTAAGTTTTGACCCAATTATCACCGCTCACCAGAGAGTCGCCAAAATCGGGATCGCCCAAGGGTAAACATTCACTGGACGGGCAAGGGGCGTGCTCTTCGAGGGCTTCAACCTCAACTTCACGCGGAAAGCGCCCGAATTTCGCACGAGTGACCCATATCAACACGTAGCCAGTTAATAACTATTCTACCACAGCACGTGGAGTGGCAATTAAAAAAGATCCGAAGGTCTAAAATACGAGGATATGTTCAAAATTTTCACTTTTGCGTACGAAGGGTTTATTAAATAAGCCAGGTGAATTATCATTATAATCAATCATGTGTCGGTGTATGACAACGAGGAAGGCATGGTCAGGAGAGATAAAAAAAATGCAATGCGATATTTGTAAAGAGACGATGGATATTCTTCTCATACGGGAATATCTCAGGAAGCGAAAATTTGGCAGCCTCGAGTTTCGCGTAAAAGGCGAACCCCCCCCCACGCCCTATATGCTTATCAATAGAAAACATTTGCACGTCGTTATCGGCATCTTATTGGAATCATCGGATTGTTATTTATTTAAACTATCCAGGGCGGTTCTCTACACGATAAATAATATGAAATCGACGAGAGAGAGAGTGCCGTTTGATTTTCAAGTATTCCCCGCTCATCACTCCCGCCCGCACTCCATTCCAATCCTCGGTTTTCCGTCGTGCTGGCAGTATCGCGTCAATCATACTTTTCAGGGAAACTGTACACAATTGAAGAGAAAGAAGCCGTCGTGCACAGCAGCGTGGTGCGCAGGTCTCCTCTCCGCCCCCTCGCCTGCCAAAGTCCCGCCTCTCCCTAATGGCGCATTCGTTCCCACACCGAGTCCACTCCTCGAACTGCCAACACATCACGGCGGGCATTGCCTGCTCATAGTCGCTGAATCAAGCTGACTTTGGAAGGGCCAAGTAATGAACTCTGGCCTCGGGAATGAGTGCACCATTCTTTCAACTCATATGGGCACCGGGAACTCCGCCACTGAACTCCAGAGAAAGTTTTCGAACCCTTTCACGGAATGACAAATGGCAATACTTAGAACATTAGTCATTTCCGAACGTAGGCACTGCCATCCGTATACATACGCATGCTGCTCGATTGACTGCGACCATTGCCACTTGGTTGATCACTGACCGTGTTTAGGTTTCGGGGGTCTGCCCACGAGAGGCACGCCCGTTTCCAGACCACTTCGAAGGCGCCAAATTTACGAAATGTTCCTCACCCTTTTCTCTGGGAAGTACCTTTTCTTTAGAGGCATTATGAACTGTCACGTTACTCAATTGCGTTTAAATGGGGTGTAAAGTATCCCATAGCTGAAAGTTAATGTATATACTCGTACAGCAACTATTTATTAACTCCCGATTCGAGTGAAGGGCATGATATCTGGCGAACGGTGTGTGAGTGGGCTTTCCCACGAGACATCCGCCAGGTGTACTTTTTATGCAATATTATCCATATTTCCGCCCAACTTTACGAGAGTTCTTCTAAATTCTATTCGAACTACTCTTGGTTTCTAACGTTTCCCTAAGAAGGAGGCAGCATCTAATGTCGTGCATATTGTGTAGGAACAAATATTTTCCCCTTTGGTGGACCATTGACTCGACGGCCGTCGTCCACCGCTCCACTCGCCGCTCTTCTCGAAGGCCGCTCGGCCTTTGGGCGGACTGACCTTCCCACGCACTCCCAAGGCCCGGGGGCACCCGCGGGGGAGGGATGAGACCGACGAGCCTCATTAATTCGCGGCTTAAACACTCGCCTCGGGTCGTGGCGACGACGGTCTCCCTGAAAGCTCCGCCACAAGACATTAGAACACCGAGAAGGGTTTACGCGACGACCGGCATCTTCTGCTCCCATGGAAACATAATGAGGAGAAATTGTCCGCTGAATTTTTAAACGCCGCCAGCGACAACCACCTACCTCTCCGCAAACGCCACTGCTTTACGAGGGGATCTTGATGCTCGACTTGCCCTTGGGCGGCGAGTCCCGTACGCTACGTACATTCGTAAATAACCAATGAAAATGTCAAGTTTGACTTTCTCGTGTCGTTCCGCATTGAAATTTAGAGTCGACCTTCCTGCCGAGGGAGAGAGCCGTTAATGTTTCAAATGAGTTCCACTCAAACTACTATCAGGGAGATTCGTGCGAATCGTCGGTGACGGAGGGCAAATCACGCGTGCGGCGACATTAAAAAAAAAACTATCGGGCACACTCTTCGCACAAAAATAATCCTCCGGTGCGAATGGCGATCGACCTGGGCGATGAGCTAAAACTTGAGTTGCAACTTTAAATTTAGCTAATAAAATTTACTTCCGATTTTGCAGATTCTATAATAATGAATTTGTAACCATACATGAGCTAATGTTTCTTCGACAGTTCATCAGTCTTAAATATCTCCACCCACTGTCACATTATCCATTTTCAGGATTGGATGAGACTAAATTAGTTGAGACCGTATGTGATTACTCGACGTTCCGCTCCTCGGGCTCCGGGAAACGTCATTGGGAGGCAGCATTATCGCCATGCCTACCCACTTTTTATGTCACAGTTTGATATTAAAGGTGGGTTACCCTTCATTTTATAATGTAATAGTAAAATTTCTCTCTAAATAAGACGTTTAGCAGCAAATCTCCCGGCGAATGAGCTCTAATTT
This sequence comes from Hetaerina titia, assembly GCA_037158775.1. Classification (NCBI taxonomy): domain Eukaryota; kingdom Metazoa; phylum Arthropoda; class Insecta; order Odonata; family Calopterygidae; genus Hetaerina; species Hetaerina titia. The sequence goes on from CM073775.1 coordinate 101,495,024, forward strand.
CCATTGAAAGTTTACCGTTTATCGTAAGAAGTTTATCGTCACATTTATTCGATTGCCAATAGGTTTTCTCGGTATGATTTTACGTATTAACCATTTAAAACACCCAAAAGCTTTCCTAACAGTGTTTACCTGTCGAAGCACTAACATGGAAATAAGTATTTCATCCACAAAGCGGGCCAGATATGTGCACAATTTATTTTCAACTTCCCGAATGAGTTGCGCAATTACTCTCCGCATGGACACCGTCGCGAGCCTCCGCGTTGAAGGCACACCAACGGCGACGCATTCGGCCGGGCGACGACGCGACCGCTTCGCCGCACGAGGTGCGCGCGTCGGCAGGGTGTCGGAGAGGGGGTCCAGGGGGTGCAGCAGCCCCTTCCCATGACAACCTCTCAACAAAACAAGCTCAAAAGATCGTCACCATTCAAAATTTTCCGGACGACATCGCATGCTTAAAGGCCAAAATGGCGACAGGCCACGGGCTCTTGATTTGCCGAGGAAAAACACTAACGACTAGTATTGGCTCTTCAGAAAGAGAATTATTTCCAATAATTAAATGTCAATATTCAATGGCAGAAGTATTTTTTGAGGAAGTGCATGAAATCAGAAGACGTCCAGGGCCCACCACTTCGGATTGATTTGACACAATCCAAATGGTTGGCCGTTGCCTTTCCATTATTCCCGATTATCCCCCAATTGTCCAATGAAAAATGACGCAGGTACACAAGAACGGCAGCCATAATACAATTACTCATTCGAGTGTCATAGTTTCTCAGTCACTTCTTGTAAAATCTCAACCTCGTATGTTCACGGAAAAACGTCAAGGAATAATATAATATTTAACAGAAGAGCAAATGCAAGGGAGGAAAGATTAGTCCGAGCGACCCCAAGCAAAACGGCACGGATTGAACCACACAAGCGGGCAAAAAATTGGAGTGGGCGAGCCGGGACAAGAGCACCAACTGCCCAGCACGAGCACCACACGCGTGCAGGCGAGAGGCGCACCGAGGGGAGAGACTGTAAGGGGAACACGTGAGCAGGAAGTCACGCGCTTGCAGTGGTCAAACCAACAAATGACGTCACCGTAGCCTAATTCTCGCTCACCGTCACTCGCTCACTGTCGACAAAATAAGTGAATTTATCTCCATAATCGCCAGGAAGAGAGAGACAGAGAAAGGGGTGGGGGAACGGCCCATCGGCGAAAGGATGAAGCCTCTCAAATGGTAAGTCTCCTTTCCCGAGGATGATAACGCATTAAGATGGCGGACATTTTTCCAGCGCTATAATACAAACGCAATATATTTTCCGCACCTCCGCACTTACGCAACTCATCGATAATAACACAATTAAATCGTTAGTCAGCGCAAAGAAGCCACACCGTTTTTACTAAGCCAAGCATTTTCATCCACCATGCCGTACAAGTTTGCGTCGCCAAGCGGCATTCGCTTTCAAGCGTCACACTTAGTACACGCATAACGAAATGAATTCTAAAGAACACACCATGCGGAAATATTAAATTTGAACAGAACTTAACATTTCATTTGCTTCGTCACAAATTAACGGATATCGTTCATATTCGTCCATTCGACAATATATATATATATATATATATATATATATATATATATATATATATATATATATATATATATATATATATATATATATATGGAGTCGTATACGAAACGAAAACGTTCGAATGCAGACTGTCAATGATTAAAGAAAACTTTCAACTCGACTGTTTCTTTGCATGTACGCACGTTTAGTTTCGCGCAAGTATTGCACACACACAGAGTCCCATTTCAGAGCCGGTATTAACTTCGAGTACATCTTCGAGTATTCCTTACGCTTCACTCACACTGCCTCGCATCCATTTCCCAAAATATTTCCATAAACCTTGTCCAAAAGATAGTTTGAATTTCGTATTGTTGGCACTGTCGAGACAAATGTCATGTGAGGTTTTGAAACAAAATGTAGTGACAGATATGACTATTTCACTCTGAACTCAACTCAACTGATGTTGACAATACCTATTATCACTAGGTGGCATCCACACAGCACGGAATGCATTAAATCCATCCGCTCGTTGTCATAATTACCTAGAAAACAAATGATGGGAAAAACCACATAATTTAATGTATAAGTTAAAACCTAAACCATTCAAATAATCTAACTTTTCGAAAACCGTACTGATTTCTCATTGATAACTCCTGATTATCGAGTTGTTTCACGAACGAACTAGCAACTTGCTGAATTAAAAAAAAAGAGAGGAATTTTTACCGGTAGCTCAATATTTTGAATCATTGCATGTAACAATACCGTTGCCGGTATAATCACATCCATATGTGTCTAAATAATTGCATTACTAACCCCATTGCATGCGGTAAAAGAGGGCAAAGTATTAAATTTGGAAGGATCAAGATTAAACGCGGCAGGCTTATGATCCTATTCTTCCCCATAAACGAAAATGCTCAGAATAATATTCAAAGAGGGCGCACAGGAGATTAATATTTATCATAATTAACCTATATCTAACACTTCCCATCGTAACAGTTATATTTGTATAGTATTTCTCTTACCAAGATGCTAGTCTTTCATGTATAGTATTTGAAACGTAGTCTTTCCCGAAACTTTTAAGCAATTTAAAACTTTGTAACGCTTCATTAATTAACTTATCCGTTAGTCCTAAACAATATAAGAACTTTGATTGTGCTTGTGTGGTTTTGAATCACCCCTACCAAATAATCTGGCCGTTTCTTGCAGAACAGCATGTAGATGTACGATATCTTTTGTAGTTTAATGATCACCCCATCCCCGCACTCCTGCCAATAGTTAACATGATCAAGTGAGTATGTTTGTCCCAAAATACGCCCCTATCCACCATTACTCGAAGACGCATTCAGTTTTTCCTTACAAAAGACACAATGAGTGTCCAAATTACAGTTTTTTTTGACTCGTCGCTAATGGTGCCATGTACGATTAAGCTCCGCGATAAATCAAGGAAAAATGTTATTCTACCAGCATCACGAATTTCGCGTGGTTTAAAATGTTCCCGATCCGAATTGAGTAGTGTTGTTCGTTTATGGGAAGTAGCAGCATCCATCCGGATGGGTTTCGGTTGGTCGAATATCGAAGCGGCGACCTTCGACAGCGAGCTGGGCGCAGCGCCGATTGAGGGCCCTCTTCCCCGCCAGAAGCTCCTCCCCTCCCGTGAGCGCCAAATGCCCGTCTCTCTGCGCTCTTGGCGTCGCCTCGCTCCGCCACGGAATACCTTGCCTCTTAGGTCAGCAAACAAACCCAGAAAACCTGGCCAGCGGCGAGGACTGACCAACCTGCTTCACGTCCCCCGTTTCCGACGTGAACGCTTGGCACTCGAGAACATATCCTTGGCATACAATTTGAAAATTACGATGCAGCAAACTAAACTAAACGATGACAATCCGGTTCCGCAATAAAGACTATGCGATTTTCGAGAAAGAGAAAGTCCAAGACAAATATTAAAATAGGAGTCTAGACAAATATTAAATAGGGACAGGTGGTACAGTTTACGTGTCTCGGAAGTTTTTTGGAACCAAATGGCCAAAGTTGTAGGGACATTTGGAGAAGAATTCCATTTGGCAAAGAAGCTTTCACAACGAAGAAGGAATCGACAACAGGGACGTTGAGTAAGAATGTTAAGAAAAGGACGTTAAAACTTTGAGATGAAGAGCGGCTTTGTTCGGCGCGGAAACGTGTCCATTGAAGCAAGAGGATAGACGTAGATTGGAGGTTTTTGAATGTGGGAATGTGAGAAGGATGGAGAAGGTGAAATGGACCGAAAGGAAAACAAATGAGGAAGTACTAGAGATGGCGGGTGAGGAGAGGGGTTTGTTGAGAGAAATCCTATGGAGGCAGGAAAAATGGATGAAAGGCGTATTGAGCGGTAGTGGAATGTTGAAGAGGGTAATAGAGGGGAGAATGTTAGGCAAACGAAGAAAGGGCAGTAATAGGGGATAGGAACGTTGGATGGAATGAAGGAAAGAGGGAAGTAGCGTACAGATATGGAGAGGGAATTGATGTAGTGTCGGATTTCAGATTGTGTCATTGAAGAGAGGCAAGTAAATTGTCGCTGTACCGTTTGATATCTTGTGTCCATTCAAAACATATCTTTAGCAGTAGTTTACCTTAAATACACATAACAATAGTTTACCGTTCATTGGAAAGATGTTTAAGTGTACCAAACATTTATGCACCACGTATCGGGTGGGCATCCTCATCTTCACTCGATTACATCCTCAGTACTTCCATCCACGAGTCTTCTTGCTGCACCTACATTCTCTTCCCTCCTCTCTTCCGGTTTAGCTTCTAATGACTCTGTGTTTGTATATTTTATTGATTTATTTCATTTCTCAATTATTTTGCTAACACCATATTGTATTATTTACTACAGGTACTCTACCCATAAACGCTGGCTTTTAATGGGCACAACTACCAAACAAATACCTTGTCTCTCCCAACAAAACAAGACCTAAAATCCTACACGACAAAAAGCCCCTCTTCATCTCTAATGATTGGGATAATCTGGGGGTTACAGGGGTCTCCTCCCCCCTCTCACTCTCCGCCGCCCCCAACCCCAACATCGAGCACTCGTGCGCCCTTCCAACCGTGCCGATGCGCGAACGAACTTGGATCCAAGGCGCCCAGTCCGGTCAGTCAGGCGCCCCACGCGACAACGACGCGAGTTAACACCTCCCCCGCCCCCCGGTGGAAGGGAAAACCACGAGCCCCGCGTGAGTGATGTCCTGGGAACCCTAACGCTGAATTGCGATCGGTCATTTGCTTCCAGTCGCTCCAGAACGAGAGTAGCTGGTAATTCGCTGTATTAATTGCATTTCACCTGTGCCCTCACCCGGAGACAGCACCGTACCCAAATCGAACGGATATCACGGTCGCCCCGTTGAGATGACTGAAAAATGCTATGGATAATCATTTTAAAATATTTTTAAGCGAGACTCTAAAAGAAGCACAATCAATAGAAACAAGTGAGAACATTTTGATGTACTTTCAAATCGTGCTGCAAAAGATGACAATATGATTGAAGTATTAATAGAAGCAATATGTATCGCATCCACAGCTCATTTTAGCTTTTTCTCCACTGGATTACTACCTCAACACTTCAGCAATGAGTGGAAAATTGCACAGGGCCATGGTACACATTCCATTAATTAATGTTAAAATTTTCATAGTAGGAAATAATAATTGTTCTCGTGATGATATTTGCTACATTTTCCCTACTGACCAACAAAAACAATAGTCTTCCTTTTACGACGTCAATTCTCTTTCAGTTCCCAATAATCTTCCATAAGGTGGGAAAATATCTTCCACGCAAATCGCGATTGCAATCCATGAAGTGTTATTCGTATTTCGACTAACATTTAACCCCATCCAGGCCGAATGCCGTCTCACGATGAGCGCTCAAAGACATTTACTTCTGATTATTGAAGGTTAGCGTAAAATATATATCGGTGCGATGATCATAATTCGACCTGGCAATAATTATAGGGCATATCGAGCAAAAACCCATTTACCGAACATGTTTTCAGCATCAAATATTGATAACAACGTCCATCGATTATACAAAACTCTACCTACCACAGAGGTAGTATTTCCGTCTGAGGGAAGGTCAGTCACTCATTCTAATACGCATCGTACGTGCAGAATATCACTCGAATTTTCAACTTATCAATCCTATGTTGTATCGCCTATGAAGTCCCTATCGCAAAACCGACGATAATAAACGGCCCTCAATGTACCGATTCTTAAGAATTACCATTTCGACCGTGTTAAATGAAAAAATATATCGTAATGGAGTCGTTAAATGGCCATAACGCAAAGGTCTCAAGTGCGAAATCCCTAAAAGAAAAATAAATAACAAATGAATTGTACTGTTTGACGCACTGTTAACTGGGGATTGGGAAGTCCGGTTAGTCAAAATTTTAATCATAATTTACTATAAGAACTTTCAGTACTGAGAAATATCATTCCCGATTCCCAAAAAATCAATAAATTTCGCCGGTAACACACGAATCAATAAGTTTCCCTAAAAATATCTGTTTTATCTCACACATTTCGCGTCATCGATCTTCAACCATTTTTCTACGAGACAATACAACACAGGTTCAGCATTATTGATTACGAGAATCAATACGGGAAAAGTTGCCATTATTATTTTCATTT